>JARJRE010000399.1:0-84474 GCA_030783385.1 Akanthomyces dipterigenus | reverse complement strand
CCCTTAGGATAGCTTCTCTTTATTATCATCACGAATATACCTATTTCCTTACTTCTTGCTTGTGTCTAACCGGTCGTGACGCCTCCCTTGATCCGCCACACTAGGCCCCCATTGGTGTGTTTTAAGAGAGTTGGGGCGTGTTTATCAACACCCATAGTCAAATGGTCGTTAGTATCATCAAGACACAATCTAGTGCAGAGTGTCGTCACTGCTACAGATCATTCAATACTGACTCTTCTGCAGTCTGGAGACGTCAAAGAGCCCGAGATTGGCAGAGCAATAGTGGATGCGGCGTCTGCGGCCGGAGTGCGCACCACTGTGTACAGTGCACTCCCGTCCGTATCGGAAGCGACCAAGGGCGCCATCAAGAACTCTAGCTTCGACGGTTCGTTGTCCTGTTTCTGTGTTGACTGTCATCCAATGCCAAGCTGACCCAGATTATCGCAGACAAAGCTTAGATCGCCAACTATATCTAGCCCAAAAAGTTTGGAAATGTCATTTTCGTTTCACCCGGCTGGTACATGAGCAGCTTCTTTCAAGGTGAACTGGTCGGTCCCGAAACAGATGGCGGGCAGTTTGGCGGATTCCCCATCAAGCAAGATGCGGAGCATTTTCTAAGCCTAAGTTTCCATCAATGGCCGATGGCGCACTGCCCGTGATCGATGTGGCTCGAGATTTTGGGCACATTGTGCACGGGGCGTTTCTTTCTTCCGAGCAGTATTCTGGCCGTTTCATTCAGGCCTACAGCCAGGCAACGACCATGAAAGATCTTGTCAATGTCTTTTACAAAGGTCTGCACAATAACGTCGAACCCATTAATGTGCCAGCACAGAGTTGTTGATATGACAACTTTCACAGTTACGGGGAGACAGTCGCGATATATTGCGACAGGTTGGAAGTCAATCGTGACAGGCGGCGGTGGGGTGCTGGAAATTGTCGAGTCAATGATCGGCTACATCGAAACAACCGGAGGTCTTTACTATGCGGAGAGTAACAATATCGGACCAGCTGAACACTTGAAGGCCCTAGCTGCTGAATCAAGGGTCTGGCCGGCAGTGAAAGCCAGCTCACTACCATTGAATCGTATAGTAAGGCCAATTTCTCATCTGAGAATGAGTAGTATAGCAGCAATTCCAGGCTTCAACTACTCCTACAGCCGCATCGAGGGAAGCTCTGGACGCCCTGGGTGGATTTTGGTAGGCGATCCCGTTTTGTCGTCTTCGGCGGACTATGGTCTTGATTTCTTTGGTGTGGCTAAAAGTGGCAACTCCCATCTGCGCAGACCCAAGGCTCTTGACATCTCCCAATCCACTCATATGAGCTATGGAACATCAAGCACATCTATACTTGACAGCCTGAAGTTCGCGCAAGAGGCACCAGCAGAAGATGAAGATGAGCTTGTGGGCGTGTACTGGCAAAAGTGGCATGACTGCGGTAGTGATGTGATTTGGGGCTGCTATGCAGGGAGAGTTGGAGGTTGGCCATTGTGGTGTTTCTGCTTTGCCTCCGTCATGCATGTTGCCTGAGTACGGTAGGGAAATAACAGGCAGCGCGACAGGTCAATTTACTTTCACCATCCGACAAGTTGGCAAGGTTTTCAAATGCCCAGCCATGGCGTGGTTTCATGTAGGGATTCGAAGCTCTGCACAAGGCCAAGTGCAGTGGTGGCCGCCTTCAGCAGGCTTTTTGGTGCGCGAAGCTGGCCTGTCTGTCGAGTGCCGAGGGCCAGCCCGATGACGTCGGTAGACCCTGGAACGGGCGGCCGCCTACTGCTGCAGCGGGGAAGTGGCCTGGGCTCAACGGTGCTGCCACGTCCCTACCTACCTACCTCCTAATAAAGTACCTCAGGTAAAAGGACGCTGTACGGTAGGTACCTACCTCTTCCTGCCTACTAAAGTACCGTACCTTACGTACTTGACCCAGCTCAGCCACGACGCCCTCTTACACAACAGGTGCACCTCATGTACACCACCACAAGCTTGGCCACCCCTCTTCCATTGTCCACGGGGCCTGGCCCAGGCCGGCAGGGAGAGAACAGAAAAATCTGCGACATGCTTCATTCCTCGGCAACAATACAGCCCCGACCCCGACACGCACTTTGTTCCTCTCCTTTCGACGCCAGCAGCCAGCAACCAGCAAACGGCATCCTCCACGCATCCTGGTCCACCAACGCAGCGCTGCATATTAAGTTACAGGGGACTTGCCGCTAGTGGCTACAACCACCAGTGGAGTGCAGCAAAGCCCCGCTTTTCTGATTTTTTGCCCATGGATGGAGATCTCTGCTTGCCAACTCTCGATTTCCCATGACGCTTCATCTTCCTCCGTCTCCAACACCGACTAGCTGCCTGCCTTCCCCTTCATCCTCCCTCAAATCCCCTTTGAATCTCGCCCCAGAGAAAATTCCCCTAATATACTCCTACCTCTATGTAACCTGTTCGAGAACCTCCATCCTGGTGGTTCCTCGCTCCCGCTGCCCACAGTGCCCATTCTGGACCGCTCGCGCAAGCTCCGGCGCAACAAGCGCAAAATTAGGAGCAGCATGCCTCTCCGCCAGCGCATCGCTCGCCTCGGGGAACACGTACGTGTTGTTCTTGTTTCATCATTTTACCCCTCGCCGAGAACTCGCACTGACATGACCACCGCCAGCTCTCCACATCGGAGAAGCCCTATCTCAGCTACTACGATTCCAGCCTGACGGTTGGTGACGTCAAGTCGCTTAAAAACGACTGGCTCTCCGACAATGTCATCACCTTTTGGCAGGAATATCTCGAGCGCGAGACGCTACCCCGATACCCGCAAGCCCGCATCTGCCTCCTCCGCCCCAGCATGGCCTTTCTGCTCATGCGCACCACCGACCTGCGCCACGTCAACAACACTCTCCCCGATCTTGCCAAGGTGACGCACATTTTCCTCCCCATCAACGACAATCACAACGTCGGCGACGCCGAGGGTGGCTCTCACTGGTCACTTCTGCTCGTCTCTGTTCTCGACGGCGTAGCCTTCCACTACGACTCCCTCGGCGGCGCCAACTACTCCGAGGGCAACCTCACCACCCGCAAGCTCGGCCAGGTCCTCGGCCGGCAACTGCGCTTCGTGAATCTCGAGGACAGCCCCCAGCAGGAAAATGGAAGCGACTGCGGCGTCTTTGTCTGCCTTTTGATGCGCCACCTTCTCGTCAAGCGTCTGCTCAGCGCCAATGCCCGCGAAAAGGTATCGATGAGCATGGCCGGCAAGATGGTTGACAGCCATGGCGGCCGCAAGGAAATGCTTCGCATCATTGACAATCTGCGCAAGGAAGCTGAGCGTCGTCGGTCGTAAGTCTATCAGCACACCCATATTAAGATGTATTCGTAGAGACGGGAAGCCGAGCTAACGCTTCCCGGCCAGACGAAGCTCCAGTCCCTTTACCGACAAGACGCCGCCGCGTATCGAGTAGAGCTCGGCAAGCTGGGCCAATCTTGATCATTTCGATGAGCTCGTTCGGGGAGCATACCGCAGCTTCGAGGACACCGAATTCGACCGTTCAGCTGCAGCGTGTTCACGTACTGGCACTGACACGCGCCGTTCCGCCACTTCACACGAGCCCATCATCTCGCACGACGGGAAGAGGTGTCGCGATTCCCTCCTCTTGCGGACTTCCGCCAGCACCCATGCCTCCTTTTCGACTAGCTCCGGCTCCCAGACATCCATCACTACTGGCTCCGAAGCGTCCAGCTCCCACTCAACTAACTCTGGAGCATCCGGCTCCCACACCTCCAATCTTGAGTCCCACGGACGCAGTTCAAAAAGTCATCACACCTCGCACCCAGACCACTACATATCCCGACGCGACGCTTTGTACAAGGAACACCGTCTTCCTTGGCGCAATGAGTCTAGCGCGGACGAATACGTCTCTCGTTCCGAGACGTGGCAGTCGAGTCGTACAGGCGAGCCAAGATATGGTGCCACGCAGCTACCTGCATCTCGTTCACAGTATTCGTCCCACGTAGCCGATGAAATAACGACCTGGCCTACGGAGCCGCAGCCAATCCCACCAGTGCATGCAAGGCAGCATTCTTGGAGTCGGCATCGCTATCCTACCAGCTACAAATCCAGTCATAGAAATCCTTTCGAGTACCAGGAGCCGCGCGCGTTTGCGGAAGGCTATTTCGCCCCGCCTTACGGAGTGAAGGCCTCCCGTCCGCCGCCACAGACCTATGGCCGGCCGTCGTATAGAGGCAGGTTTGCTCGTTGATCTTGACCATTTCCTAGTCCTTCGGTCACTTGACTTCACATTTGCCATTTTGTTTTGAATTTTGACATTGCCTTTGCTGCTTGAAAGTGACTCTATACTGAGGCGATTCGGAATCGCTCGCTCCGATTTGATTTATGGGGACCGGTTGTGCTTTGCGGTTGAATATTGGGCTGTAACAGTGCCGCAAGGTTATTGCGAATGGGCTGGAGGGTTGGGCGAGAACACGAAAGAGGGCATCGGCGCAAGCACATGACGAAGCATGATAGCGTTTCTTTTTTCCCAAGTTCCTATGTTTGTCCTATACCGCCATTGTGCCATTAGTCTACATTGCATAGCTTTTTTTCCTTTCCATGTACTGCTTGATAATTTCCGGTATATTAATTCATGCTGAAAACAAGACTGCCAAAACTCCAAACACCTATGCGTTGCACTTTGGCCTATCTAGCGTTTCTTCAATCGTGACATCATGGTCATTGCAGAATTGCGATTTCGTACCCGACTAATGGTTATTGCCGTCCAGCAAATGCGGGATTCTGCTCCATTGTCGACGAAATGAAGCCCCTCAGCGCCGCCCACCGATTCGACGCGCTCGCGCTCGTCGTCGATGTACTCCCACTCTCGGCGCTGGTTTCTGTCCTCCCCATTATCGCCGAGCTGCCCCCCTCTTGCGTCCCCGCCATCTGCGCCATGCTGTTCCCGAACCTCGCCATCTCGCCCCTGACGACCTGCTCCTTTCTCTTGAGCGCGCCCTTTTTGCTCTTTATACTCTTATGCCGAATCTTGCCCTGCAGCACCTCTGCGCCGCCGCCGCCGCCGTCTTCCAGCTCCGGCAGCGCATCCGCCAGGCCCTCCATTGTCGTGGCGAGCCTGTCCTTGCTGCGACCGCGGCCGGTGCGCTTGGGGGTGGTCTTTTTCTTGGCGATGCCCGAGTCGGCGACGCGGGACATGAAGGAGGAGTGCTTCATGAGGCGCTTGTCGCGCTTGGTCGTGGAAAAGTCGTCGGAGAGGGTGGCGGCGTCGGGGCGAAACGTCTTGAGCGGCGCGAGGGGGTGGACGGTGCCGGCGAGGCGCTGCTGGCGAAAGGACCGCGCCGAGGGCTTCTTGAGGCCTGGTGGGAGGGGGGCCTGCAGAGGTTAGCGCGGGCTGTGAAGGCATGGATAGGGATTTGGACGGACCATGATGGGCGGGCTACGGGAGAGTCTTGCAATCTTGAAATGTCCGTAAAGATGGACGTGGGCAGCGGAGATTGATGGGTGTGTCGACGAGTATTGCTGATAGGAAACTTTTTTTTGGCAAACAGCCGATAATGGTGGGGTTGTCCTGCTAGCGGAAGCTACCCTGCAACGGCTACGATCTAGATGCATCCGGGCCGATGCCGAAGAGGACGCGGAGAATATGCAAAAGCCTGAGGGTTTTACTTGACATCCTCGCCAAATTTACAATCACTCTTGGCGCACGGCACAAGCATTGACTGATAAGGTGAACGATCTGTAGCGTTGGTCTGGGCGTAACGCGACTGGACAAATAGCCACAAAAGTGTCAATGATTGTCGAAAACAACATCGCGGTGAAAAGTTCAGTGAGGTGTTTTTCAATACATCTTTAGACTGCGCAACCTTTTTGCCTTCAATAATACCACGCCATGACTAGAAGGTGCTTTGCTGCAGTACCACATCGGCCATGTCTCGGTTCGGCATCGCCAAGGCTACGACAGCCTGACCGGCCGCCCATGTTCACGGTCCAAATAGAGGTGCATCTTCCATCCACGGAACATGTCGCAACATATGCCTCGCGGTGAGATAACAAGCACAAGCGTTATAGTGCGTCATCTCATCTCGGTAGACTCTAGCATCCTCGGCGCTCACAAATGACTGGCCAGCCTCGTGGGCGATGGGCATCCTGAGCCAGCACTGGTCGCAAGACCTGCCAGTATGAACCCCGCCATATCTACTCGTCATCACCTTCCCACGCTGATAATCCCCCCGAAAGTAATGCCGCGTCATATATGCCGGGGAGAGGCCATGTGCCGACGCTGTCGCACCTCTGCCACGACGGCGCCCCATCACTCGTTTTGTGTACATTACTTCGCAACCTCCTTCTGGCGTCTTTATCAATTACTCGGATGTAGAGAAAAAGACCAAAAAAAAGGCACAAATACGTCTTCACAGTTTTAACGACCATCTATCTGGCTGGGGGCATTAAAACCCCATGACGGGAATACTGCTACAAATAGAGGCGAGATTGTTGTGTGAGACCCTGCCGGGAAGATTGAGAAACTTACATCGGCTTCTATAGGAGTCAAACGTGAAATAGAAATCAGAAAATTAATTACTGCGACAATCCGCGTTGTAATCATGTCGAAAAACATGCAATGATGGAACGAAAACCGATCGCCGGATTAGCCCCGGTCGCTTCGATATTGCCAAGTCCCGACTATCCGGCGCCCTCCGAACCCACTGCCGAGCGCGCCGACCCTGCTTACATGGGAATGATGCAATGCGCGCAACTCAGAATGAGCAACCGTCAGCCAGTATCCGAGCAGCTATTATCACAAAACAAAAATCTATAAAAGGCTGCTTTTGAAATTGAGCATCGCACCACAGAACTCTGATTGTACTGGGCTTACACTGGGAATTTACTTGTCCCAACGACTCAAAATGGCCGAAGAAAGCAAACCACCCTTTCCCCCATTTACGCTGGAAACTGCGAAAATCAAGGTCAAGGCTGCCCAAGACGCCTGGAACACCAAGTACACCGAAGCAACATTGAGAGCGTTTGCAGAGAAGGCTAACGCGCCCACAGGACCCCGGATACCGTCAAAATGGCCTACACGCCCGACACCATCTGGCGCAACCGCGACCACTTCCTCCGCGGGCGCGACGAGATTCGCGACTTCCTGGCCAGCAAGTGGGCCAAGGAGAACGGCTACCGCCTGCGCAAGGAGCTGTTTGCGTTTACCGACGACAGGATCGCGGTGCAGTTCTGGTACGAGTGGCACGATGAGGGCGGGCAGTGGTGGCGCACGTACGGCCTGGAGGACTGGACCTTTGCGGAGAATGGGCTGATGCGGAAGCGGCAGATGAGCGGAAACGATGTCAAGATTGGGGAGGAGGAGCGATGGTTTCGGGACGGGGTGGATGTGAATGCCGTGTATATTTCTGAACGGCACTGGTAGAGCGGCTCTGCGATGGCCCTGACGCAGCTTTGAATGACGCTACAATGCACTTTGATCTTCCATTTGGACAAGTACTGCAGTCGCGCAGTGTTCAAACTCGAAATCACACTCGTAAACAAACATACGAAGCTAACCATTCTAATCCTGCGACTAAAGATTGCATGACTTCACTGGTAGAAGAACATCGACTATGTGTCGCCGGTGAGGCGGAGGCGGCGATCCCTGATGTTTGTGCTTTTGTCAAACGCGCATCACCAGCACGAGTAACAGATTTTGACCCAGAAAGAAATAGCAGGGTATTCTTTTAATACCGGGCCCTTCCCTCAAAAATTCAAAAAACAGCAAAGTCAAACTAAAAGTACATAAACTTTGCCACCGGGCATCGCGGGTGGCCGTTGACAAAGTGGGGGAGGGTCTTTCAGCCCACTTGGAATAAACTTCCAAGCTTCAACGAATTTTTGCCTTTACCAACTTCAGATGAACCTCACAAAGGGTCAAGCCTTTACATTTCTCAATCAACACTGATCGGAAAACTGCTTTCAAACCGTCCATGACAGGGGAAATTGACGACCTGCGCAGAGAAATTGCGCAGCGCGAATCAGAGCTCGCGGACCTGAAATCGCAGCTCGCCGTCGCAGAGTCGGCGAGGCGCGAGGCTGACGACGGCGCAGCCACCAGCCGGGCGCGAAAAGACTGGAAATGGCCGCTGAGAGAAGATGAGTACGAGCGGTATAGTCGGCAGATGATTGTGCCCAACTTTGGACTGCAAGGTGCGACCTCAGACTCTGCTGCGACACACGGCACCCTATCCTAACGTCAAGTATAGGCCAGCTCCGGCTGCGAGATGCCAAGGTGCTGATCGTCGGCGCAGGCGGCCTGGGCTGTCCGGCGGCGGCGTACCTCGCGGGCGCGGGCGTCGGCGTCCTCGGCCTCGTCGACGGCGACACGGTCGAGGTGTCGAATCTCCATCGTCAGGTGGCGCACTCGACCGGCCGCGTGGGCATGACCAAGGTCGAGAGCGCCATTGCCTACCTCAAAGAGTACAGGAGCCCTCCCTTTTGGACAACAGAGTAGCAGCAGAATACGCATCTAACGGCCAGCAGACTCAACCCCAGCACAGCATACACAGCGCACGCAACACACCTGACGCCCCAAAACGCAGCGTCCATCCTCTCACACTACAATCTCGTCCTGGACTGCACCGACCACCCAACCTCTCGCTATCTCATCTCCGACGCCTGCGTGCTGCTCCGCAGGCCCCTCGTCTCGGCCTCGGCGTTCCAGACCTCGGGCCAGCTGCTCGTCCTCAACAGCCCGCCTGGCCGCGGGCCCTGCTACCGCTGCGTGTTCCCCCAGCCGCCGCCGCCCGAGAGCGTCGTCGGCTGCGGCGAGGGCGGCATCGTCGGCCCCGTGGTCGGCGCCATGGGCGTCCTGCAAGCTCTCGAAGCCATCAAGCTCATCACCCAAGGCGGCGCGCTGGTTCCCGTCGACGGTGCCCCCACCGCCGCAGCGGAAGCGGGCGCGTCAAAGCAAATGACCATGCTGCTCTTTAGCAGCATGGCAGACACCATGTTTCGCACGGTGCGCATACGCGGTAAACGCGACGACTGCTTTGCGTGTTCCGGCGGGGATGATGCCCTGACGCTGCAGCAGATGCAGTCCTCGCTCGACTATGTCCAGTTCTGCGGCGTCGCCCAGCCCGTCACGCTGCTGCGCCCCGCGGAGCGCATAGCCGCCGCTGAATACTCACGCATCGCCGCAAACCGCGCATCGCCGCATCTCCTCATCGACGTCCGCGAAAAGGAGCACTTTGGGCTGTCCAGCATCGAGGGGTCGATTAATGTCCCCATAAGCCGATTTATGAGATTGCAGACCTCTACAGAAGCCGAGGCGCCTGACTGGATGCCCCCGGATCTACCGCACTCTGCGCCCATCTATGTCGTATGTCGTGTGGGAAACGATTCGCAGGTTGCTACGCGGAAGCTCAAAGACCTGGGACTCGACCGCAATGGCGAACGCTTCGTCGGGGATATAGATGGTGGCCTACGGGCGTGGCGTAGGGACGTGGACCCAACATTACCATTTGTGTAGCACACAGAATGAAGAAAAGCAGAGAGCTGGCAGATTGCTAATATAGTATAATAAAAATCGTCGTTCAGACAAGAGGAGTTGTACGGTTATGCAGACGTTGATTGCACGCAAATTGTTACACAGGCCCTCCCAGATCGCCTCAACGCATATTTATCGACGCGTTTCTGTTCCTTTCAATTCTTCTCGCAAATCACCCGAGCCGGTTCGTTTATACAAAGTTGGCATTCTTCTTGCGGTTAAACGCGCGCTGGTCCTTGAGCCAGCGACGGTATCCGGCGACGCTCGAAATCTTTTCGCCGTAGTAGTCGGGAACTCAAAGTGTGTTAGCATGAGGCCGCCCCAGCGTCATAATGGTTCAACAAACCTGGGTTGCTGGTGCTTGATTGTGTAGGATCGCTGCGGTGCTTCTTGACGCGCGTTAGGAACTCGCTCTCCTTTTGCAGCATCTGCGTCTTGTACCGCCTGTTGAGCAGGTAGAACACCTGGCTGCCTAGGATGGGACCAATCAGCCATCCCAGACCACCGGCACACATGGTGGCGATGCCCAGCGTGACAAAGGGATCGAGGGGCACCATGCCAATGAGGCTGTCGGCCGCGCCGCTCGACAGGGCCACGGCGCCGGCGCCACCGCCCATGATGCCAGACAAGAGGGAGAAGACCATCTGGATGCGGCGGCGTTTAACGCGGAGCTGGAAAAAGGAGTTCCAGTCCAGGGCTGCGGTGGACGCGGCACCGCTGCCGCTGTTGGCTGTGCTGGCGGCGGCGTTTTGCTGAAGTGGTGTGTTAGAGAAGAAGCGAGCCGTCGAGGTAATGGTGGCCGCCTGCCGGCTTGCCTGCCGGCCCGCGCGGGCGGAAACGGTGAACACCGTTGGAGAGATGGTCTTGGGCATCGAGCGGGCGATGAGTGAGGGTTGGGCGGCAGAGCGGACGGGCAGTGTCGAAAAGGCAGCTCGTGGGCAGGACCAAACAACGGACGAGGAGGCCTGGCGAGCGCCACGCAGCACCATCGTCTTCATCGGTGCAGACATCTTTGGTCGATCGTGTCTTGGTCAGGGCTTCGACAGGATCACGCCAGTAGATTGAGCGCGGGCTCGACGAAGCGAGGAAGAGCAGACGATGGGAATTGGCGTCCGTTGCGTGAGGAGTCGCTGAAGTGGTGATGGAGCAAGCCAAGGTTTTGGGCCAGTCTCAGGCTGTGGATTGGCGCAGACCATGGCAAAGCTTGGCAGGCAATTAACAGGGGAGCAGCAGCGCGCCATGCCCCACATAATCACCCGATCACTTCCCAACGCACGAGCGCAAACTCTTCCAAGACTGCAAACAGCTGCTGATGTTTTTATCACGACTATTTTTAGCATGCAATTGGGCTTCTTTCCATAGCAATATAAACAGGCCCGACTGGGCCGCGACAAACAGCCATGGCTTCACCGCACCCACGTCGCCCACGGCAGCCCACGGTCCGCAGGATCAAAATTGAGATCCCCTTGCCTCTGCGCCCAGCCGACTACGTGCCCAACTCCGGCCCGCCGCTTCGCCGACTTGACCTCCTTCCGGCCGCCGACTCGACCGCGTACATTGACGATCGCATTCTGCTTCCGCCGACCGGCCTCGCCGCCGATGGGCGCCCGCGACCCAAACGCATGAAGTACATCATTGGCTGGCGCGATCTCCCCGCCGCGCGTCTCCTCGTGCCCGCCATGGACGTTCTCGACTACGTATCGCCACGCGCGCTGGAGGACTGGGAGTACAAGATGGAGCTAGAGCTTGACGTCGAACGGGCGCGTCTTGCGGCCGAGCGTCAAGCCCTCAAGACGCAAACGCTGCAGCAGGGCCCTGCTTCGGAAGTGCCCAAGACAAAACGACCGGGGCGGCCGCCGCTGCATCACACCAACATTGAAACTGCCGTCGTTGCTGAGGCAGACGACGAGGATGGAAAGCAACCAAGACACCGTGGCGGGGCCATGAGCCTCTCCACGCCAAAGAAGCGCAAGATGGACGACTTTCTCGACGGCTACACTAGCGATGAGAGCCCGTCGGAGCAGCTTCTTTTCGACTTCGCGCGCTCAAAGGATCAGGCGGAGGTGTCGCTGGCCAAGGATGATGCCAAAGGCAATGATGAATTGCTGCGCGTCCCAGCTGTGCCTACGGCGCCCACGGCGTCTACGGCGCCCATGGTCCCTGCCGCGCCACCCGTCATCGGCGACGACAATGAACGATACCGCGGTATCAAGAGCCAATTCTTTAACAATGCAAAATTCATCAACAAAATGACCCTACCACTAATGTCTGCTCCGGCAGCCGCAAAGCCCAAGACGACGCCGTCGCATTCCCCTGACGCACCTCTTCCACCAGGCAAGGGCTCCGCTCGCGAACCAACAGTCAAGCCATCCACGCAAGCGAGATCACACTCATCAAGGCCCGTTACCGACTTTCTGTCTGCCGCTCGAAGCAACGGCGGCACATTGCAGCCTCCGAAGCGACAGGCACCGAGCAAGGCACCCTCCGAAGCGCCGCTCGACAAAGCCCAGCCTCGACAGGAAGCCACCCCAAAGCAGTTGTCCGCCCTTGCGCGAAAGTACAGCGGTATGTCCAAGACTCCAAAAATCCGCATGTTGAGCAAAGTACCATCCCAGCCGCAGCTCAATAAAACCCAATCGCAGCCGCGAGACCACCAAAAACCCTTCTCCGCCCTCGCGCGAAAGTTTAGTGGCGCGTCGAAGCATCTTGCGCAACGTGTATCGAGCAAAGCAGCATCCCAGCTGCAAGCCAGCGAAAAAGGCTTGCCCGCTCTCGCGCAAAAATACAGTGGCACGTCAAAGTCTCCGGCGCAACGGGTATCGAGTCAAACGCCATCACATACGCGGCCCGATAAGGACCCATCCCAACCCCAAACCAAGCCAAAGCCGTCATCTGCCCTCGTGCAAAAGTATACTGGCACGTCAAAGTCCCCGTCACAACGGGTATCGAGTGAAGAACCGCCACGGGCGCGGCTCAATAAGGCCCAAGGCCAACCGCAAGCAAAGCCAAAGCCGGCATCTGCCCTCGCGCAAAAGTATAGCGGCACGTCAAAGTCGCCAGCACAACGGGCACTGAGCAAAATGCCAGCTGGACCACATCTCGGCAGAACTCCATCACGCCCGGTGGCCAGACCAAAATATCGACCACACGTTGCACAAAAAACCGAGTCCAAGTTGCACGCACGGAAAATGCCGTCACTAAAGGCAAAAAAGCCACCGCCCATGCCCGTCTTCGCCGACTCCAGCTCCGACTCCGACTCCGGGGACGAGGACGAGGAGCAGAGCTGGGACGTTGAGCGCCTAGAGGACATGGAGCTCTTTGACGTTGCGGGCGAGGGCCTCGTTCGCTACTTCAAGGTCCGCTGGGAGGGGGATTGGCCGCCGGAGCAGAACCCGACGTGGGAGCCCGAGAAGAATATTGCCCCGGAGCTCGTCGCCGACTTTTGCCGCACGTTTCGGCCCCGAGATGGAAGCAGACCGTTGTCAGAGACTAGGCATACGAGCCACGATGAGGATGTGTTGCAGTTGCCGCCGCTGCGGCCAACATACGACGGCGGCATGGATGATGTTGTTGACAGGCCATCGAGCGCGCACAGTGGCCTGTTTGTCTATTCGAGCGACGACGGCATGGAGAAGCACACCTGGGATGCGCCAAACTCGCAAGGCTACCGCCCAAACCTTAATGGGGTTTACCCGGCGCGTATGATCTAGCTTGACGGCACGAAAATACGGATCGAGAGGATAATGGTGGAGTGCTTGGTCAAGAGAATCATTTATAGTGAGCAAGATAGCCAAAGTAGAAATTACCAAGATACCCATGCTAGAAGAGGTCATTAATAATAACAGCGATGCAAAAGAGCCAAATAGATCCTCCTTGGTAAAATGCTTTCATTCGACACCGCTCGAGTTGAGACCCTGCGACTGTAGCAGTCCCGTTCAAATAGCAATGAGCAAATCATCCTGTGGCCGGGCCAAGAATTTGTCCACCTCGTCAGGACGCGGTGTTTCCTTGATGTCTTTGCACTCGAGTGCGCAATTTCCATCGCACTTGGGCACGGCGCCGTTCGTCAAGCCTTGCTGGTGTGAAAGCTGCCTCCGGTGACGCGCAATCTTTCCGTACTCGTCCCATCCCCGCAGACTAATGGTGTGGCGATTCTGGAAAAACGTGTCCCAGCTTCCAGACAGATCCGAGTCTTCGACCTCTTCGAAGAGCTCTTGCGATTTTTGGTGTTGTTTCTTAGAGCTGAGATGTCCTATCAGCAGATTTTCCTACCAGCAGTAAATAACCATACCTTGGCACATCTCTTGTTTGAAGAGCTCTTCCGCGGGGCTCCTCGTCCAAGCTTGTTCCGACGCTTGACAAGGTGCCAAATGAATCATCGTCGCTGATAGTCGCTTCAGAGGCCGATATGTTCCGTTTTCTATGGCTCGTGCGAGGATGTAGGTTGCGCTGCGTCATGACATAGTAGTACCTCTCTGGCCAGTACTCGTTGAACGGTGAACGATTGAACTTTTGCCCCAAGTAGTCCGGGGGGAGGTAAGCAACATAGCTGTCAAAGCCAACGCGATCTGTGCATACTTCGAGCCGTCTTTCAGACGCTTTGCCCTTGTCGGCAAACGCAAAATGGTTGCCGTGCATCAGCAGCGCTGTACGATGCGCAACGTCGACGCTCGCAAACTCTAGCATCAAACTCTTAGTTGTGCCGTCGTACTCAGCGTCAAAGATGTCCTGCGGTGCTGCGACTGCGCAAATCATGAACCAGACGCAGTCCATCGAGATTGGAGAGATTGCAATGGTCCGTGTATACCCTCGCTTTAGGGAAGAGTCGGTATTGCAGCCGACGGGAAACGACGGGGTGGGCACAACCCAGACGCCGGCAGCGTACAGCTCACCAGTCTTCGAAACGAATATTGGACACGTAGAGTTGACAGTCGTTCGGCACGTTTCTGCCGATTTAGACGTGACGAATTCCACGAGCATTGTCATGCTGCCATTGTCAGTGCCGCGCAGTACGGGTGCCACTCTGCTGACTGCCAATACCTGGCCGAAAGCAGCGACGGCACGCGCAACCTGCAGGGCGGTAATCGACGGTGGAAGATTGTAAAGTAAAATGCGACGACTTTTCATAGTGCCTGAATTGATATCATTGCCACGATGGATCTTGATGCTCTGTACGAGCTCGATATCGGTGTGGTAGGACAAAGGCAAGGAAGCAGGCGCGTCGCTCGGCGGGTCGTCACTCCGGGGGTCTCTTTCTTGGTTCATCGACGTCATTGTGACAAGGGTGGAAGTCAAGGATACAACTGTCGTCGAGGAAACCACCAAGATAAATCACAGATAGATGCAAGGCTACGCTTATGCAGTGCCGCGGGAGGTGGAAACGTCCTCAACGAGGATGATGAAACGTGAAGTCGCTGTGATAGGATCAGCCCTAAAATAGATAGTAGAAATCGAAGGCGATAATTCCTCATAGAGCAATGGAAAATATGAGTTATCAGACAGCCACGCATTGGAGGCGAGGTGCTATAACGATGCGTGTGAGGAAGATGGAGTTGGTGGTGCGGAGTGCCCGTGTTAGTCAAACCGTCACTGTCGGTACAGTGACACAGGGTTGAACAAAGGGTCGCAGTTGCTACAACAGGATACCGACTTGGTCTCAATTATATCACCCAAGGACCATAACGAAAAGGGATAATATGTCTGCCTTTTGCGGCATCTTTTATCTGTTCCTTTGACAGGACTTGGTTCGCCCGTAAACAGCAGTGTGGCCACTACTCGATGCTTTGACGTCCACCCTACCACGCCCAAATATACTATAACTCGAAGCATCGTATCTAGCAAAATTATTACCGACTCTGGATTCGTTTAGCAATATCCTTGATGCGACCAATTTCCTTGGAGCAAGACTGTTGTCGCCTCTTAGCATTTCTGTCCAATTCCTTCAACACTCTCTGGCGATCTCTAGCTCCTTCTCGAAGGCCTCGTTTCGCAGAGCCAAGACTTTTGTTGAACGCCTCATTGTCTTCTTGCAGTCTTCGGATCAGAGTGTGGTGCTCTTTTGCGAATCGTCTCTGGAGACGGTCCACAATGCCAGTGCCATTCTTGCGATATATAGAGGCGACAGAGCTGACGTCTTTCTCCTTGTCTTGCAGATGCAATCCGATCCGCTGTGAGAAGTTAGTGATTGATTCGCAGTAATTGTTGTATAGCATTTGCCTTGTGAACTTCCTGCAGCCGGTGGCCGATATCTTCGTCTCGTCTGGATACATTTCTAGACATAAGAATAGATAGGTCTGCCATGGATGGGCGCCGGACAGCTGGGATCGATTCGACAGAGTCTCGCAAGTTATCATATACAAGCGGAAGAGGGGGAGGTGGAAGCTGGCAGGACGGAGCAGGAATTTGCAGGACAGGTGTATCCTCCGGATTAGGTGGTGCACTTGGTGTAGTAACTCTTGTCGAATGGGCTGACTCTGCTATGCTGCTTTCATCCCGACTTCCCTCATTTTGATCAATGGCCCCAGGAGGAGCAGGTCCGCGGTGCTGAGTCTGCGCGTCCTCGTTGTGAGAATCAAATCCCATATGGTCTGGCTGCTCCGACCCAAGCTCTGGGGAGGTAGTCACGGGTCCTGCTGCGTTTCCCATCTCTGAGTTTTTCGCTCGGGACCTTGGCTTTGGCGCAACAGGCCGCTGAGGCTGACGCTTCTGACGTTTTTTTAGGCGCTGTTCAGTAACCGGAGGGGTAGCGGGAAGCGTGATTGGGACTCTTTGTGTCTCGTTGTCGATGGGCAGTGGTGTTTTGGGACGCTGTCTTCTCTTCCTGTTCTCAGCTGCCCGGTGGCTTTCAATCGCGACCCGTTCCTCAGGCTGTTTGTTGTTCAGGGAATTTTCCTTTGCAGCTGTGGGGACATTGGCTTCGGTAGGTCTGGTCTTTTTGTTTGCATTCCGAGGCCGTGAACCAGAGGCAGTTTCTGGGGACAGAACCACATCTGAATTGTCGTCTTCATCAAAGCTACTTTCACCATCTGCATATGAGATCTTTGGCCTAGATCGTGTGTTGTATGGCTTTCTGGGTCGCTGTTGCGAGCTGGTCTTGGGTGGCACTCTAACAGCTTTCGATGCTTCGGCAGATTGTTCCTCAAGAATGGTGACCGTCTCGACCTCTACAGAGGGAGACAAGTGCGTCATCTCTGAACCTTGAGAAACAAACCCAAATGGGTCTTCTACGGCGTCGTTAATGCCGAAAGGACTGCTTCGACGGGCTGTTGTACATGTCTCGGAGAAATCTAAAAGGTTATGGCCCTCGGTGGTCTCAATGGCCGTGATCTGAAACTCTTCCAGTTGAGACGGAATCGGAACTGTTTCTGGTAGTTGTTCATCACGGGGCTGTGCGCTCGAAAATCCGCAAAGTGCTGCGTCTGCTTGGAACTGCCATCCAGTTTCCTGGGCGATGATATGAGCCGGAGAACTCCGGTATCCAGTCCTTCTACGGGATGAGTGGCCGCTTCGTTGCTGTGGCTCTATGTCTACCAGATCCTCATCCTCGATGCCTTCATCACTGAGAGTTGAATGAAGATGCGGCGCCATGATATATCAGTGAAGGCAATTGTCAAAAAAAGTAGTAGAGAATGTCGATTAGCACAAGAAATTTTTCCCCGTACATTTTGATGCATCACACTACAAACGGAGTTCTACGGTGGGCGTGGTTTCAAACGGTCGCACCGCCGGACCGTCAGACAGTTGGCGGCTTGCAGCTGGCAGCTGTCAGCCATGTAAACAAGGCGCCAACACATCGCGACTTTGCAGGTTTCTGCGTCGCGTCCGATGATCCATCAGCAGCACATGCCGGATCATCGGGAAGCAATGTGCGCCCAAAAATAGAAATTTATGATTGGTAACGATTTGTTACCTGGCGCGCCGTTATTTCCAGCAACTTCCGACACAACCGCCATTAGCTTAAAGCCGAGCCCAGAGGCTATGCAAACTACAGGGTCTGTAGTATCCGTACGATGGCCGCAATCATAAGCTGACGGATTCAGCAGTAGGAAGTCACGGCGCAAGCTTATTAGTTATTGCCTGTTAGGCTCGTGGCAACTGCCGGGCAGTCGGGGCTTATTTATGGTTTATTCAACACGCATTGTTACTGGACGGAGCATCGCGACTCATGTCCGCAGGGCCCGCAAGTCCGCCGTCACTAACGAACTAGCGTTTGAGGCTGGGTAAGGCTACATCATTGACCGACAGCCCGCACAATACTTATTGCCAAGTCATCCTCAAGCAATTAAACTCAGCTCCTTCCATCTTTCAATGTTCTAGAGAGTTTCTGTATTACCACTCTAAAGCACCCTCATTGATTCGCGATAGTCACGACCGACAACCCGGCACCCAAGGCACCGACAACTCGGCTCCGCCATGACGAGGAAAGAAGAGCTGCCCACTGGTCGGCGAGGTTCCCTAGCACCTCATACACTGTACGAGGCTGAGGCTGCCGAACTCACAAATCTCTCGGCCGATTGTCAGCTCAAGTGCGGCGAGACGACATCCCAGCGCTTATGGAGTGCCAAGGACGACTGCACAGCGCATGGCGACGACCCGTCAGCCCCCGACACGGTGCTCTACCTAGCATATGGATCCAACATGTGCGCGCAAACGTTCCTGGGCATGCGCAAAATCAAGCCACTGTCCCAGATGAACGTGTACGTGCCGAGCCTACGCTTGACGTTTAACCTGCCAGGCGTTGCATACATGGAGCCCTGCTTTGCCAACGTGGACTATCGCCACAAAGGATCTGAAAAGCCAGACGGCCATCCGGAGAAGAATTGGGACGGCTGCCTGGTCGGCATCGTATACGAGGTGACCAAGTCCGACTGGCGCAACATTATGCGTACCGAGGGCGGCGGCGCCAGCTACAAGGAGATTGTGGTTCCCTGTATTCCGCTGTCGAGCGAGACAGGCGCGACGCTTCCCGAGACGTTCATGGCCAGAACCCTTCACGCACCAAGCACGCCCGACCACAAACGGCCGGGAAACTGTGGCTGGTGGGATCGCCTCACAACCGGACCATATCGCCCTCGCGACGACTACGCAGAGCCTAGCCTGCGCTACATCAAGCTGCTGAGGACTGGTGCCGAGGAGCACAACTTACCGCGGGTGTACAAGGACTACCTGGAGTCGATACAGCCCTACGTAGCGACACATACTGGCCAAAGGATTGGGAAATTCGTCTTTCTTCTCATCTTCGGGCCACTTTTCCTCTTCATGGTTCGAGTCACAGCGCTATTTGCTGATGAAAGGGGCCGGACACCCAAGACTCTGTCAGGGATCATGACGATAATGTTTAACATGATGTGGATAAGCTATGATAATCTCCTCAAGCCAATCTTTGGAGATGGAGAAAGAACAAGGGCCGAGGACGAAGAAAAGAGAGGACCGGCACATGGGGTGAGCGAGAAGGAGTCGTTATTAAACGGGCACGCATAGTCAATTCTAGCCGCAAGAGCACGTTGCATCTTATGATCAAACAGGACGACCGTGCAGTAGTGCTTCATATTTGGCAAGGTAGCCGGCTGAGATCTACAGTCATATTTTTGTGCGAATTGTGCCAATAGGTGCGCTTGGTTGATGGTAACGGGACCATCGGAACCAGAACAGGCCTTCGTCATACTTTTCCCAGCATACACGCTGGTCACTGTACTCTAATTTTATCATGTCAATAACCAGACTCTTCCAATCATCTATGCTACATATTTCACGCTGCCTCTGTTTCTCCGATTCAGGATTATTTTTCTCTTTCGCGGATTTCGCTCGTGTCGTTGTCGCTGATCATTTCTACAGCCACGGTTTCTTTTACCAATGCTCCATGCAAAGGAGAATGACGATGCATTTTACATCCTGCTGCAAGCTCATCAAAGGACCATTTGCATTTTTCCGGCCGTTTCTGTTCTTGATCCGCGCCAGCATTCGGTCTGCGGCCCGTCATTACGCCTGATGATGCTCATCTGGCTCTGTTTATGCTTGCTCTGTCGTCCAACGCCAGATATCTACTCTGCCCTCCAACTCGATTCCTGGAAACAAAGACTCTATGAGCCAGGAAATGGGCAGCCACTTTTGGGCCTGACCCAGGAGTGAGCCGCCGATTAATCACGTGCCATCAGATGGCAAGTGGCGTTACTAACGATTGAAGCATACTGTTGGACGCGAAGCGTACGTAGCTACTGAGACCGTAGCTCATAGCCTACATAGCCTACAGAAGCGGACCGTCAAATTCTACAAGCACGGGGCTGTGCGTCATCTATGTCAGTCTCGCGCTTCTCTCGTCTTCTTTTGGGTTACTAGGTGAGAGCGGCCTGGAACTTGTGGCCTGTTTCGAGGCCTGATGGATATCAGTTTCGATGAAATATGTCGAAGCGGCATTTTCTCCTGGATCCCAGGATGAGCAGCATAGCTCTCGGCCCATGAAGTTGACGAGATTGTCATCTCAGTTACCTGCTGAAGCGAATTCACGACGCCGAAACTCAAAGATGCCATCTAAACAGAGTAAAAGTCGCCAGTCGCTACATAAATGTTGCGCCTCTGAAAAGGACTTTCAAAACTCGCGACATCCGCATCGATGAGCAACTTCTCTGGGAGAGCCAGCGCTGTTGATGTCCACAACGGGCATAATTCGAGAGTAGCAGGAGGCGGCTCCTTGTATATGTTTGTAAACAAGAGGTCGTCGCGCCGCAGGCCCATTTGCAGCCTCCAATTAAAACATTCGACAAGCGCCTCTGCTTTCGCAGCCAAGACGGCGTATTGCTCGCTATTTTCGCACTCCGGATCAGCAATGTCGGCCGTTGCCCAGCCCGTCTGGCACCAAAAGTACTGTGTCTCGGACGCGATGAGATTTCCGTGCCCCGCGCAGACGGCCTCGTAGATTCGAAACAGAGCACGCTCCGGCGTGTCGCGGCTGCACCAGAGGGGCATGATGCGCAGAAACTGAAGATCGTGTGCCCTGAGGAAGACCGGCTTTGGGTCCGCCAGGAGGAGCCGTGGCGGCAGAGGAAGCTCAGCAGGAAATTTCCATGTCGGAAACGGCCACAGAAGCCCCGGAACGAACAGGGACGGGCTCTTCGGCGGAGGGTACGTTATGGACTGCGCATAGCGCATGGAGCGGCGCAGGCCAAGCGGCGACTGTGATGGGAAGAGGCGGCGTCGGAGCTTGATCAGGGGCCATCTGTATTTCATGGGCAGGTAGCGGAAATTCCACAAGTAGACGACCAACTCTTTTAGCCATTGCATTTTGATGTGTTTATCGGGTGATTGCAGTCGGGTGAAGAACCTCGATGGCCATTCGGCAAATGATATGAGAGCTCGTTGAGGATGACCTCGAGCAGGTTAGCTGCGCTGTTGCGAGGGGATCCACGTGATGCAGGCATAGCGAGGCATCAGTGGACAGCTCGGGTCCAAAGTACACTGTTATACTTGCTGTAGGGTGTAGACAAGTTACTAAAACGAATTGAATAACAAATTGATTGATATTTACGGCCTACTGGGGAGTCTTGCGGGTCATCTTCATTGATGCTCTATTTTAATGTATATAGTTATTTACCCAGTAGATGAACGCCTTATCCGGGTTTTGCTGGGTGCAGCAGCTGCGGCGCCTACATTTTAGCACCTTTTTTAGCGACTTGTGGCAGCGCCGTAGTGGCATCAACTGTGTTGGTGTCCCAACCTCTGCTATCCTCTGCTATCCTCTGCTATCCTCTGCTATCCTCTGCTATCCTCTGCTATCCTCTGCTATCCTCTGCTATCCTCTGCTATCCTCTGCTACCCTCTGCTATGCTCTACTATCGTCTAAAACATATTTCACGTCCGCTGCTTTGTACTCTCTCAATCTTCAGAGCTTCGCGCTTCCTGAATCAGCGCGGTCCTCACTAATGTCCCTGACAAGCACAAAACACTTTTCTCTAGGGGTCATGTTATGCCGGGCAGAGATGCCGTGATCTAGGTGACATAACGGAGCGCTTCGGCTATTGATAGAAATAGCACAAAACTTGTCTGCGTACGAGCTGGGGGCTGAGATTGCATATGACGATCCTTGAGCATCTGATAAGATACCCTCATCACGGTGCGAGGGGATGAAGCATGCTCTTCTTAGTTGGGATCAACGGGTAAACTACAGTGGTGGGTGCACTGGGGTTAGCAACTCGTTGCCGGGCCTCATTGCCGGCGTCATTGCCGTCCCGATTTGCCGGCTCCTCGATGCGTACGACACCACTCCCAGCCCCCGACGTCGTGCGCATGGCGATACAATGCGGCTCTCCACGTTGGACAAGCATCCTCGTTCTTTACATCCGGTCCACAATTGCCTGCCCGTATCCAGCATGGGGGGAATTCCTTTTAGGGAAAGAGGGCCCGACCTTTGAACCTTTTCGACGCGTGGCTATTCCCAGCAAGCCGAGTGTAGATATATCCACGAGGAACTCGCCGCATCCAGCAGCCGTCAGCGGCTCCGCCGACGCCCCATACTCGGAGCAGCTCACAAGGCTACGCTCTGCTCCATACACCATGGAAGGTCGGCCGAGTCATCCATACCGCGTCTCAAGTAAAGCTGTCCTGACAGAGCTGTGCTGTCTGCGGGATCCTGCGCAAGATCGACATGGCCATCGTCGGTGGTAAATGATCGGCCGCGCGCTACCTGCGCGGCCCAGAGCCCCATATCTGCACCGTCTCTTGGTCAAGTTGCCTTGTTGCAAATGTCTATAAAGTTGCCGCCATCAGCGTCCTACGGCCGCTCTGCTTCTCTCTTTCCAATCACCAGCACCAAAAACTTATGTCATGAAGTACAAGACCTTGTTCGCCCTCGCGGCTACTGCTGCTGCGGCTGCCACTCAGGCGACCACGCCACAAGGAGCATGCAAAGACAGCCATGTCCAAGCTGCCCTCCCGGCCACCCGGGCGACCACGCTGCAGGAAATATGCAACGACAGCTATGTCCGAGCTGCCCTCCCGGCCGCTGATGCTTTCCCGGGCATCAACATCAACGCGTCTTCCATCTCTACCGCCGTCACTGTCAACTCTTCCATTGCAGAGTCCGATTGGAGCAACGCTGCCACCATCAGCTACTGCAATGTCACATTTGCATACTCCCACAATGGCCTCGATCACGACACCGTTCACGTCAGCTACTGGGTTCCCGCCCCGAGCGACTTCCAGAAGCGCTACCTCTCCACGGGCGGTGGTGGTCTCGCCATCAACTCTGGCCGGAGCTACATTCCCATGGGCATAATTCATGGCGCTGTTTCTGGCATCACCGAAGGAGGCTTTGGATCATTCAAAACCCAGTGGGATAGTGTTTTCTTGCTGGCCAATGGAACCATCAACTGGCACTCGATATACATGTTTGGCTACCAGGCACACCACGAGCTGGCCTCCATCGGCACGCAGCTGGCAGCTAATCTGTACAACGTCTCCAAAAATGAGACTGTCTACTCGTACTACATCGGCTGTTCCGAGGGTGGACGCGAGGGATGGAGCCAGCTGCAGCGCTTCGCCGACCAGTTTGATGGTGCCGTCGTTGGCGCACCTGCTTTCCGCTACGGGCAGCAGCAGGCAAACCACCTGACGAGCAACGTTATCGAGCAGACCCTCGACTACTACCCACCTACCTGCGAGCTCGACGCCATCGTGAACATGACCATTGCTGCGTGTGACAGCCTCGACGGCCAGACTGACGGTGTCATTGCGCGATCCGACCTCTGCAAGCTCAACTTCAATGTCTCGAGCACGGTCGGCCATGCCTATTCGTGCGCGGCGACGGGCCCGCGGTTCATGGGCGGCATCACTATCGGTGCCGCGAGCCCTGCGCAAAATGGCACCATCACGACTCAAGGCGCCGCGGTAGCTGCGGCGATTCTCGATGGCCTGCACGACTCGGACGGAAAGCATGTCTATCTGAGCTACCAGCCCGGCTCTTCATTTTCCGACGCCGTCACGCACTATGACAATGCTACGGGCTCCTGGTCTCTGGAAATCAGTGGTTTCGGTGGCGAGTGGGTTGCCCGCTACCTGGAGCTGCGAAAAACCAGCAAACTGACCACCATCTCCGACTACACGTACGACAGGCTGCGCGACCTGATGATTGAGGGCCAAACCCGCTACGGAGACTCCCTGCAGACAACACACCCGGATCTGCACAGCCTGCGCTCTGCCGGAGCCAAGGTCATCCATCTCCACGGTGAGCAGGACGACTCGATACCCGCGGGCTCGTCGGTGCACTACTACGAGTCGGTCCGCTCCGTCATGTACCCCAAGATGGACTACAACACGAGCGTCGCTGCGCTGGACGACTTTTACCGCTTGTTCCTCGTCCCTGGTGGTGCTCACTGCGGCACAAACTCGCTCCAGCCCAACGGGCAGTGGCCGCGAACCACGCTCGAGACCATGATTGAATGGGTCGAGTCAGACATTGCACCTGAGACTCTCAACACCACGGGCACCATCAATTCGATTTGCCGTTGGCCTTTGCGTCCGCTGTGGTCTAGTAACGCCACTGCGCCCGATTGCGTCTACGACCAGGAATCGATCGATACTTGGAAGTACAATTTTGACGCGTACAGCACGCCTCTGTACTAGATGGCCAGCAACGGAATTACGACGCAGAGGGGTGTTATCAATTGAGTACTACAAACAGGCATCTACAATGTATATAGAAAATTGAATCACGAGTCGACGAAAGACCCCTGACAAAGCGGTAGCACTTTGTGATACGGCTGTGGCTGCATTTGTCACATTTTGAATCTCACAAGAGCTTACCTCGGTCCAAATTGTTCATCTTGCGACAAGTCTCGTTTAGTTGGTCAACATGGCGTGCGCAGCAATGTCGAAAACCGGGCATGTCACGCGGCGCAATGAACTGCTAAAAAATGGCAGCCGTGCATGGGCGTCCATCGTGTGACTTGTAGCGGTGAAAGTCACAGACAGAACTCAAAGACGGATCGGTAGAAGACCATCTAAAACAGACGACAGATGGTCTCGTAGTGTGTACAAGGCCAAAGCAAACGACAATGGAGGATGTGGCTTATCCAAGTCTTGAAATCAGACTCAACAGCATCTCATCCAGAATTTGCGCAACGACCGGGGTAGGAAAGGAGGGGACTTCCGCATCGCAGTGGATGCCATGGGGGATATTCAGTGGTCTGCAGCGGCTGCGGTGGACAAGATCATCAGCGTATCGAATGACAATGCTGTATTACATTCTTTATTACCTCGTTCTATTCCACTTACGTTTCCTTTCTTGTAAAGCCGCGCGCAAGGTACAGGATACGCGGTGCCTCTTGACAAGCCAAACTTGCCGTACCTATCTGTTGCAGTCAGACGAAGGCGAGCTAAAGGACTCGTCACAATCTTGGCAGTCTTGTATCTTGACAGCAGACACAGCGCGGTCTAGGAGCTTCTGAGCTGATACTATTTCTCCCCATCGCGGCACGCCGGCGCGGGCGAGGTTCCGCTGCGTCTGGACCCTGGATGTACATGGTCCAATTAGCCAACCTGACAGCCAAAAAGCAAAACACTGGAGCGTTGACCACGGAACGACACAAGCCACCAATTCAACCAAAAACATGAAAAAGAAAACAGTGGGAATAGACGGAAAAGATGTGGCAAGTCTCCACGAGTCTCGCAGTGTTGATCAGTCAGTTTCTCGGATTGTCAGGCCGGCCAGTCGGTCCAGAATTGGTCTCTCATCCAAGTGACCATGACACGGGTGACAGGAGTGAGGGCCGAGGCACACAACAGACTACGCAGTAAAGTCCCACTGCCTTATCCGGACCTGGTGAATTATGGTAAAATTGTAAAGTAAAACTTGCTTGTCAAAGAGACGGAAAGGAAAAAGGAGGTCAATGGCCTAGAGATGGTTTGCGGCGCTGATATCTGCCAGATAGTCGGTGCCGTCAGTCACTCACACCTGTCGTGTAACACCCGATCGTCAGGCACACGCCGCACTCCTCGTAGGTATACTGGTACAACAATCAGAGTGACAGGGCCTGAACGATGAGCTAGCTGTCGCCGAGAGAAAATTATCTTGTTTCCCCCTTATCTTGGCTGGCCCGTCTTCCACTATGAGGCAAGGGTCAATTGAACAAGGCCCGAAGTTGGTCCAATGTCTAAAACATCCAGCCGCATAACCCAAAATCTCCTGCTCCCTCAACTCCGCTCCTACTCCGTCCTTGCTAGCTTCGATCAATCCGGATCGCTCTCGGCCGGGGTGCCCACCATCGCTGGAGCCTGTTCCTGACCAGCGGCGATGTTGACTGGCTAGCTTCGGCCGCCAAAAGCAACGACGGCGCTGGTGCCCACCAACTGACTTCCCTCCCTTCCATGGCTAGCTTGCTTCTTGCGGATTGAGACAGCGCAATCAAAAAACCTCACCCTTCTCCTCTCCCGTTTACAAGTTGCATGGTCAACATGCAGTATAAAGAGGCCATGAAATCCCGTCATTCACCTCAAGTCTTTCCTCATCCACTCGCAAGCAACCAACCCATCCACACTCTTACACATCTTCACCTTCAACCTCCCTCCTCCGAGACACTCTTCCATCCGCCAAGATGCAGTTCATCGTCATTGCTTCCCTCATCGCCAGCGTCCTCGCCGTGCCCGCCGAGATGGCGCCCCGCAGCGGCGGCGTCTGCCAGGGCGGTCTCTACACCAACCCCCAGTGCTGCTCCCCCGACGTTCTCGGCGTCGCCTGCCTCAACGGCAAAGTCCGTACGTGCCTGTTCCCAGCCGCCTCGTGCGCCATGTCCTAGCAGTTCTTGCTCATGAGCTAATCCTCGTCTTTCCTCACAGCCTCGGAGCAGCCCCGCGACGCCGACCACTTCAAGCAGATCTGCGGCAAGCAGGGCCAGGGCGCCAAGTGCTGCGTCCTCCCCGTTGTAAGTAGCCAGATATTCACCGCCGAGCACTTCTCAGTACTAACCGAGTCTGTCAGGCCAACCAGGACGTCCTCTGCAAGGATGCCATCTAAGTGGAAAGCCGGCAAGGTCTTTTCGTGGCATTTTACCTCTTGGGTACATAATTGTACAAAAATCATAGATGGTCATGCATCAACGCATGTATCAATAATAAAAGCACTGCATATTGCGCGTCTTCATTCTCTGTCCAGTGACTCTCGCTACTCCTGCCTCTCCATCCCTCCCTCCAACACCACTCTTCAGTTGAATATGCTCCCCTCCTCTAAAACTCCTCCCTCGTCTGCTTCTCCTGCCCTCTCCACCTCGTCTGCTTCTCCTGCCCTCTCCACCTCGTCTCCCTTGGTCATGTACTGCGGTGGTGGGCACGTCGCATCGTCAAACAGCCTTGCACGGAGCTCGTACAACTGCTCCCGACCCAGCCTGAGCTTCTCCTGCAGCGGCGTCCGCTCCCCGCGCAGCGACTCCAGCTTAGCATCCCACCCGTCCACCTCGTGCGCCACGACGCGGGCCACCGTCGCCAGCGCCTCGCCCGCCTCGTTAATCTCCTGGTCAAAGAGAATGTCCGTCAGCGGCGCGTTGAGGAAGCGGTCGACGCGGCCGCTGCGGCGCGCCTCGTTGTCGGGGTCAATCCGCGGCAGCACATGCGCCATGACGCTGGGGTCGAGGCGCCGCGCCGCGGCCATGCTCTGGTCGGCCTGCGCGAGGCAGCGCCGGATCTGCTCCAGCGTACCGCCCGTGGCGCGGTACGGCTTCTTGTCGGGCGTGCCGGGCTGGACAATGTCGGGCTTTGCCATGTCGACGGCGAGGTTGATGGCCATGTTGCCAATGTTGGACAGGGTCTCGTCGTGCGCGTTCTGCGCGGCTTCCAGCGCAGAGTTGAGAGCGCGGCGAGCCGGAGCGAGGGCCTCGCACACGTTGTACGTGTGCGTGATTTTGCCTTGCACGACATCACAGGCCTGTGAATGTTAGGATGGCGCACGTTCATGGCAGATGGCACCACGTACCTCTTGGAGCGCAGCTAGACTTGCTTCCATCTCATCTTCCTCGGGCCAATTCGGCGTCGGCCCATCAAAGACCTCCTCGTAAAAGTCTGCCAGCTGCACCTCTGCCTGACGGTGCTGCTCAACCTGTCTGAGCAGAATCGACTTTTTCTTGCGCAGCGCAGCAATCTGCGCTTCTTGCTCCTTGGCCGCCGCCTCGGCGCGCAGCTGCCACTCGTACGCCTCGTAGTACTCATCTTCCTCCTTCTTCAGCTCCGCGGCGTACTTGGCGCGGTGAAACAGCTTTTTGAGCTTGCTACCCTTGAGCTTGGTCCATTCCTTCTTTTCCCGCTCAGCCGCGTCCTTCATCTTTTCGGCCAGCTCGGATGCGCTGCCTTGCTCATCCCCCATTGTCAACAAGTCTTGGCGGGTCTGGTAGAGCGCGGCTTTTGCGTGCTGCGTTGCGTTGATGATGTCCAGGATCTTTTGCCGGCGCGGAGCAGCAGCCAGGAAGCGATCGCCGCCGGCGTCTGCGTCCGCGACCGAGTCGCTCGGATTCGACTGTGCTGTTTTCTTGTCCATTTCCGTAATGCTAAATTGCTTTTTCCTGCCAGTCTGACTACATCTCTTGTGTCATGTACATACAAGGCTGAAGCTGTCTTCCCGCCAGCCTCGTGGACGGAGGCCGCTGCAGTGTGCCTAACGATAGACGCTAACCGTAATAATCAGCAACGCGAGGCGCGCGACAAATGGAAGACCAACAAATGCAAAACCATATTTTTCCTTGTGGGATATTTATTCTTTCAGATAATTCAGAGCTGCTTTATGGCCAGTCTTGCTCCTGAGTGCAGCGAGGCCGGTTAGTGTCGCTGACAACTCCCCCATCTTTTACCATCAACGACTCTGGTACGCGCTTCCAGTCCGAGGTCCGCCCCTGACCTACGCTGCGAGGGCGCTGACACTGGTAGCGTATGCAATGGCTTCCAAGAGCTAAGACTGAAAATATCTTGCTTTTTAAAAAGTTTAGACAGGCCCAGAAACCGGTTCTTCATATGCTACGAGTTTGCATCTATTTATAGAACCGTCATTCGTAGCACAGCTTGAACGCCGGCTAGCCTCGGAGCTGCCACCAACCTGGGATTGTCTTCTGGAGAATTCCAATCTCATTCGGAAAACTCTGTGTGTAACCAAAAATATTGTCCAAAGTCATGTGTTCATTTTGCACAATTCATCTCTATTTGTTATTCATGTTTTGGCAGGTCATGCGCACGTTATTCATGCCAGCCCCACATAGGATCTTATCCATCTGATAAATTTCGCTCATGCAAAGACCCGTTTCCGCAACAACATTCCCCGTTTCTTAAACCCGCCGCGACGGGCAACACGCGCTACACTGCCTTACTTTATATAAGAATGGGAAGATGAAGGGCATTTCGGCACTCGCACTCCTCAGTGTGCTGGGGCGGTGCGCCGCTGCCGCCGCCGCGCGTGCCGACACCAACAACTCGGCGACCTCGGCGTGGGCCGATGATGGTCCGCTGTGCCTGCAGTCCTGCAAGAACAGCCTATGGCGAATCCCCTTTGGCGACGTCCCCGACGGCACCCTGGGCGTGCAAAAGTCGTGCACGAGCCGGCTGGAATTGCGCTCGACCTATCTGTGTCTCCGCCTGTACTGCCTGCCCGAGGCGCGGGACCAGGCCTACGGGGAATGGCACGAGACATGTCTCGCGCAGGTAGGCGTGGACATTCCGCCGCTCGACATTGTCGCCGGCTATACGCGGGAGCAGATTGGCGAGATGGAGCGCGTGCACCAGGGCGACACGTTTGCGCCTGGTGAAAAGGTTGATCGGTTGAAGATTCCGGCCAGCGCCCTCTTTACGGCGTGGTTTACGACTTTGGTGAGTCTACCGGGTGGCGAGGCGGATGCGGCGAGGGCTAACGGATTTGCAGGACGCATATAAATATGTCGCATATTATCATACCAGCTACGGGTAATTATCGCAGTTTATCCTGAATTGGTTCATATGCTGACAAGCGCATAGATTTGCAATCATGTGGTTCTGGGTCCTCGTGATTGCATTTGGCGCAGGTTACCGGCTGTTCAAAGCCATCGCGTACAAGCTGAGCCCAAAAGTCCCGCAGACGCGTGCTGCCGGAATTTACGGTTCAACGACTCGATGGCTGCAGAGGAAAGTAATCCTCCCGGCGACATTTGGTCATCGCTGCGCGCAGAGCATCTGGTGGTGCACGATCCCGCCGCGCATCCAGACTCTCACCCTGGCCGTCTTTGCCAGCCTCAACATAGTCTTTAGCGTCCACGGCTATCGCCTGACTGCCGTGAATCTGTAGTCAGTATTGCTTTACTTCCAACGCGCAGCGGCGACGGCTAACCTTGACAAAAAGCTTCGGGACCGCCGAGCACCAGCTTCTTCGATACGTGTCGGATCGCACAGGCATCATCTCATTTGCCAACTTCCCCGCAATCTGGCTGTTTGGCATGCGCAACAATGTGGCCATGTGGCTGACGGGCTGGGACTTTGGCGCGTACAACAATTTCCATCGCTGGGTGGCCCGGATCTCGACTGCGCAGGCCGTGGTGCACTCGGTCGGCTACACCGTCCTCATCCTGAGGCAAGGCGGCTGGACGTATTTTTCGTCGTACTGGACAAAGTGGTGGTGGTGTGCAGGCGAGATTGCGACCGTCGTCATGTGTCTGCTGCTCGCATGCTCCGTGTACTGGATGCGACGGCAAAAGTACGAGCTGTTTCTCATCCTGCACATTGTCATGTCTGTCGTTATTCTCGGTACCATGCTTGGTCATGTGTCCATCTTTAATGGCGTATATGATGGCCCGTTTTGGACTGCCGTCCTTCTCTGGGCCCTAGACCGAGCGATGCGCCTTGGCCGTGTGTTGGCGTTTAAGCCCAAATCGTGGTCGACGCCGGCGTCTGTGACGTACGATGAGTCGTCGAATATCATACGGCTACAAATACCCACAGAAGAACGAGTATACAAAGTCCGACCAGGGACATTTTACTACCTGACTGTGCTCGACGTGACACGCAGTTGGGAGAGCCACCCGTTCACCGTGGCAACTGTCTGCCACGGCGCCCAAGCCGAGCAGGCACCACTGCTTCCTACGGACAGTGAAACCCACGACATGGACGAAACAGAAGGCAAGGTTGCTTCAGAGTCGGCCTCCATGACATTTCTCATCCGGCCCTACGACAGCTTCACAGAACGCCTCAAAGCGCTGGCACGCGAAAAGCAAGAGTCCCCTACAGTCCGCGTGCTGGTGGACGGCCCATACGGAAACACGTTGCCGCTGGAACGATTCAGCCACGTTTTGTTCATTGTGGGAGGCAGTGGTGTTGTGCTACCGCTCTCCTATCTCGACCTGTTGACGAACCAGGCCCAAAATCAGCCGTCAGTGGATATTCACTGGGCTGTGCGCGAGCCGGCTTTTGCCAAGGACGTGCTCATCAAGGACATTGCCGGCGCGCTTGCCAGAGAGACGCTGTCTGTCAACATCTACGGCCCTTTACGCGGCCATCATCTTTTGCAGGGAATCTCCAGCCAGGTGGAGGAGCATTTTGGTCGTCCAGACGTCCACGGCATTGTGGCGTCCAAGATGGCCGAACCTGACATTGAGAGCCTTGCCGTGGTGGCTTGCGGCCCTGCTGGTATGGCCGACGATGCGAGGAGAGCGGTTGTTGACGCATTGGAGCACGCTCCGTTTGATATACAATATTTTGAAGAACATTTTACTTGGTAGCGACATTGGATTAACACATAAAAACCGCCACATAGATACATAAGACTAGCATTTGTCAATACAGCATATATGAACGTAATACATCCTCAGTCTCCATGTAAGCAAATTCAGTGCGTGGGCACATTTAGGCGACCGGCATGGTCGGGAGCGGCTCATCTTTGTAGTCGACGTCCCTGTCCAGAGCACTCCCCAGCACCAGCCCAAAGTCCACCAGCGTCATGTCCTGGCCCTCCTCGCTCGGCCACGTCTGCCGCATAAACGCGGCCATCATGTCGAGGCCGTTGTGCAGGGCGCCGCTCGTCCAGAGCTTGCCGTCCTGCACGTGGCGCTTCTCGACCCAGACGGCGTCGGGCGCGGCGGCGGCGAGCTGCGGCAGCATGAAGCGCGGGCCCGTCACCGTCTTGCGGGCCACGAGGCCGGCCTCGACGGCGACGAGGATGCCGCCGCAGACCGTCATGAAGGCGGAGCAGCCGGCGTAGGCCTTTTGGATAAAAGCCCGCTCAGACGCCGTCAGGTGGTAGTCGATGTGGTGGGCGCCGACGAGGACAATGTCCAAGGGAGGGCAGTCGGCAAAGGAGTCCTGCAAAAACTGCGGTGAGCGAGGTTATGGTCGAGGCGGATGTGGGAGACCGCGGGCATCATACGGTCGGGGTGACGTTGAGGCCGCTGCTCAGCTGCCGAGTGTCCTTGGCGCCATTCTCGGAGACCCAGTGAAAGTCGATGGGGAGGCCCTTTTTCTGCAGCGGCGCCGGGATGAGCGTGGGCATGGACTCGATAAAGCTTTGGCTGATGCCGTGGAGGAGATCGACGGGCACGACGTCCAGAGCCTCCGTGATGCTGTGCGTGTAGTGCGTGTAAGTGGCAGTCTTGGCGGAGACGGAACGTGGGGGAGGGCCGGCCTGGAGAGACATACCTGTTCATGAGAACGACGCCGACGTGGATGGTGCGGGTGGGCTTGGCAAAGTTAAAGTCGGACATTGTGTAGACAATTAATGTTTTGGTTGAGACGAATTGATAGTTCTTTGTGTGCTGTTTGGAATGTAATGACTGTGCTTTTTGCGCAGCATCTCACAGCTTCTTATACATGGACGCTGCAAGATTCGCATCCGGGTTGGTCCGGATCTAAGACGTCCAAGTGCCTAAGCTCACCGTGCTGCGATTGGCCCAGCCTCGTTTCTCACTACGCGTCCAGGACAGTGCATCGCCCTATGAGGAAAGGGCGAAAACGGCCGATCGCTCTGTTCCGACGCCCCAAGGACTGATGTTGTTCGTGCATTAGGATGGTCACTTGCGCTGGCCGAGGCCCCGTGAACCACCCGCATTGCATTCTAGAAACTGGTCGGCCTCGGCGCCTCAATTTCCAGAGTCGTGGTGCCTGTGCAGCATTTCATCAATTTGCTATTGCTTCGGCCGACTATGCTGTCGTGATGCTGTGCTCCAGCTTGCTGCATTTCACTCCGAGTTCGCCGCTCCATGAGACGGCGCTGACCGGATTTCCGGATGTTGATTGGCCAAGACGGCAAACGCGGCACTAGGCTCAATAAAGAAATGGACTCGCCCGAAGAGAATTACTTGTTTGGGGAACATGCTTCGGGCGAGACTATCCTGAGAATCGCAATCGAGAATTGCGATGCGGATATAGAGGAATTAAGACAGATGACATCCATGTATATAAGAGCGTCGTTTCTCTTCCAGTTTCAGTATTCTTCTCATCAATCAATCAAGTCAAAGCATTGCAAGACAGTCAGACAGTCTATTCCGAGCAACTCTTGACCAGCCTACGCACTCCGCACTTACATACAATGGCTCAGTACGCAAAGAACCAAGGCCCTGGCTTTGTGAATCGCATCACCAAGGTCGCCATCATTGGTGTAAGCTAAGCTGATTTTCGGGACCTTTTTACAGCACACGCACTGACTCGAAACAGGCAGGCGGTAATGTCGGCAAGCACATGACAGAGGCCCTCCTCCAAACCGGGAACCACACCGTCACTGCCCTCACCCGCATCAGCAGCAAAAGCGCTCTACCTGAGGGCGTCATCAAGACGCCCGTCGACTACACCGACAAAGAGTCTCTCGTCAGGGCCCTCAGAGGCCAAGAGTTCCTCATCGTATCCTTGTCCGTGCTGGCCGGCGCCGCCGCCGAGGCCATTGTCATGTCCGCCGCCGGCCAAGCTGGCGTGCCGTGGGTCATGCCCACCTGCTACGGCACCGACATTGAGAATAGGAAGCTCATGGAGGAGAACATGACGGGCTGCAGCGTATTCGCCAACATTGCCGCCGCGGAGCAAAACGGCCTGTCGTGGACGACGATGAACTGCTCCTTCTGGTACGAGTTTTCGCTCATGAGCCCCAACTGCTACGGCATCGACATTGCCAACAAGTCAGCCGTGCTGTTTGGCGACGGCGACGTGCCCATCTGCACGTCGACGTGGCTGCAGTGCGGACGCGCGGCGGCGGCGTTTCTGAGCCTCAAGGTGCTGCCCGAGGACGAGCACGACGGGGCCGTGACCATGTCGCGGTGGCGCGACAAGCCCCTCTTCATCAAGAGTTTCGTGGCCTCGCAGCGCGACATGCTGGACAGTGTGCACAGGGTGCTCGGCACGACGGACGCGGAGTGGACGGTTGAAAAGGTCAACGCGCAGGAGCGGTACGATGCGGGCAAGAAGCTTCTCGGGGGTCCGCAGGGCCACGCGGGGTTCGCGCACTGCCTGTATACACGCACGTTTTTCAAGGATGGCGGTGGTGATTTTCGGGACAAGGTGGTGAATAAGGAGTTGGGTCTGCCAGAGGAGGACATGGAGCAGGCGACCAAGAGGGCGGTAGAGCTGGCGATGAATGCGGGCGAGTATGTGTATTCCAAGGGTGCCCACTAAGGAGATTTTTTGTGCATACATTATCACATAAATAAATCTCTCTTTTACTATCAGAGCTTAGTAGATGGTCAAAATGAACAGCTCAATTTTCTCATCGAGATGTAACATGATCAGAGGAGCGCGCCGTACTTTGACTTTTGTTCGTCAAGGTGGCCGCTTTGTAGGCTGAGGGAATTTGTGTAGCGTGGCGGTTTGTTGAGATGCACAACACGACGGCGGTCCCAACATTTAGTTACTGTGAGAGGGCAAGTATCATCTGGGAGAACAGTCAAGTAAGTGCAAACCAAGCAATTTGATGTAATTCCTTTTGGAAACTGAGCTGAGACTTGACTATTAACAGCACACCGTCTGCAATTGCTGTAGGGTAAGTTGAGTATCAGAAATGTAAAATGGTGACATCAGACCGCCGAGATGGAACCCCACAGCAGACAGCCCACTGAAGCCAACGGTTGAGAACCGCTAACGGCTGCAGCTGCAGTTGACCCAGGCCTCGCACACTGCCTGTAACGCCTGTAGCTTGGCCCATGTGCTTGGACAAGATGAACCTTTTCCGGAGCATCGTCGATGCAGATGCGCCTCACGGCTGGTTCGGAGCATTTGCCCCTCTGCCGCTGCCCTCGGCCAGCTGCCCATGCCATACAGAACAAACGGCCAAGGACCATGCTCTTTTTTTTTCTCGGTGTGCCACACCAAAAGTCGATGCTCCTAAAACTCTCACGATGCTCCTCATCTAAGCTTCCATTCCTTCTTCCCACCAGTCTTCTACTGCATCCGTCCTTTCCTAGCTTGACAGCCCACCTGTCGATCGAGACGTCATTCTATGCCGGCCCCTGCAGCTCGCTAGCTCTCAGCACAAGCGCCCACCCAGTCTTGTCCACCGCGGGGCAGCGTTGCTGTTGCCCGCGGCTTTCCCTCCTCCATCATGAGCCCAGGCACCATGACGTCTCGCGAGGTTTTTCTGCTGCATCTCAATGATGATGGCTCGCCCGATGTCGACGGCGAGTACATCTACCTCGCTCCCAAGTCCAAGGATCCTGTTACTGTCCGGTTTGTGATTGAGGGAGCCTCTTCCATCTGCCGCCATGGCAGCCTCTGGATCAACATCCCCGACAAGGGTCAAGAATTCCGCCGCGACAAGTTTCGCGAGTTTCCGTGAGTCGTCAATAGTTCACATCCAGGCTGCGCAGCTTCAATTGGCTCGTCTCTTACTTTCTGCAGCTTGAAACCCGACTTTAACCGCCCCATTGAAATATCCATTCCTATATACGAAGCTGGCGCTTTTGCCTTTTACACCACCTACGCCGAGCTCCCTGACCTGCAACCGACCCTAGATGCTACCGCCAAGGAGTCGCTCAAGCAGACCCCGACATACTACATTGATGTTGCTCCTCGCCTTACCCTGGACGGTCGCGCTCTGCCGCTCCCCGCGCTCTCCGTTTTTTCCATCATAAGCAAGTTCATGGGCCGCTACCCCCAGGACTGGGACGCCCATCTCAGTGGAATCAGTGGAAGGGGCTACAACATGGTTCACTTTACGCCCCTGCAAGTTCGCGGTGAATCAAACTCGCCTTACAGTCTCTATGATCAGCTGGGCTGGGATCCGGCCTGTTTCCCCAACGGCGAGTCAGACGTGAGGCGCATGATCGACAGCTTGGAAAAGAAACACTCGCTGCTCAGTCTAACTGATATTGTGCTCAACCACACTGCGAGCAATACGCAATGGCTGCAACAACACCCTGATGCCGGCTACAATCTTGCTACCGCACCCTGGCTCCAGTCTGCCTACGAGCTCGACACCAAGCTCCTGGCGCTAGGCGACAAGCTCAAGGAGCTCGGACTTCCGATAGATCCCAAGTCTGAAGAGGATGTTTTGAAAATCATGGAAGCCGTAAAGAACAAGACCCTTGCGGAGTTACGCCTTTGGGAATACTATGTGCTGGCCATTGACTCAAATGCCGACGCCATAGTGCAAGCTTGGGTGGATGGCAAGACCTTTGTCCCCCCTAAAGAAGCGAGCAGTTCATTTTCCCTTCAAGGACTCGAAGAGCAAAAGCTTAGCGACCAAGCTGCCTTCATCAAAACATTCGGTCTCCAGGACATGGATCGCTTAGGCGAACGATTCAGACGAACTGTCGACCCCGCAGTTGGCGCAACTGTCTTATCCTTTGCTCTTGGAAAGTATCAACAAGATGGCCATTCCGCAAGCAAGGGCGGGGCCAGAGCGAAAATGACTCAAATTCTGGATACTCTAAATGTCCCATTCTACGAAGAGTACGATGCTGATATAAAGGAAGCACTGGAGCAGCTATTTAACCGGATCAAATATGTCCGCTTAGATGAGCACGGACCCAAGCTTGGCCCAATCAACAAAGAAAACCCCTTGATTGAAAGTTACTTTACTCGTCTCCCGAAGACGGAGGCTACTTCCAAGCTCAAGCCAAAGGAAAAAGCTCTGGTGAACAACGGCTGGGTTTGGGGTGGCAATGCCCTGGTCGACCATGCCGGTCCAGAGTCCAAGGTTTACCTTCGCCGAGAAGTCATCGTCTGGGGCGACTGTGTGAAGCTTCGTTACGGTTCCAAGCCAGAGGATAGTCCCTGGCTGTGGGAACACATGACCAAATACGCTCGTCTGCTTGCCAAGTATTTCGTCGGCCTGCGCATTGATAACTGCCATTCAACTCCCATTCACGTCGCGGAGCATATTCTCGATGAGGCCCGGAGAGTGAGACCGGACTTGTATGTTGTTGCCGAGCTGTTTTCCGGCTCCGAAGAAACAGACTACATTTTTGTCAAGCGCCTTGGTCTCAGCTCCCTTATTCGCGAGGCTATGCAGGCATGGAGCACTGCAGAACTGAGTCGATTGGTGCATAGACATGGCGGCCGACCTATTGGCAGCTTTGAGGTCGACGAGGTTTCTACCACTGATACAACCAGCGGCAAAGGCAACATGTCGCGAGAAATTATTAAACAAATCCGGAACACACCAGTTCATGCCCTATTCATGGACTGCACACACGATAACGAGACCCCAGCACAGAAGAGAGACGCCCGTGATACTCTATCCAACGCCGCCCTCGTCAGTATGTGCTCGAGCGCCACTGGCAGTGTCATGGGTTACGATGAAATCTATCCAAAGCTCATTGACCTCGTCAACGAAACTCGCCTCTACACGTCGGAGTCCTCGCGGTCTCCGCCGCAGGGCACAACCGGCAACAATGGCATTGGCGGTGTCAAGAAGCTTCTCAACCAGATTCACACTTTGATGGGTAAAGACTCGTACGATGAAACCCACATTCATCATGAAGACCAGTACATTACCGTGCATAGAGTCCATCCAGAATCGAGAAAGGGATACTTTCTCATTGCGCATACGGCTTTCCCCGGCTATGGAAACGGCCGAGGATCCATTGCCCCAGTTGAGCTGAACGGGACAAAGGTGCAACACCTGGGCAGCTGGATGCTGGAAGTCGATGCCAGCGAAGAGGCAACAACGAACGCAGTTGGTGATGACAAACATCTCCGTGGTCTACCCAGCAAGGTGGTTGGCATCACCGGCGTTGACGTTGAGCAGAGAGGAGATGATGCCATCATCACGGTTCGCGAAAAGTTTCCCCCAGGAAGCATTGCTTTGTTTGAAACGTGGATACCAGCGGCCGAGCATTCTGCCGGTCTCGATACCTACGTCACATCCGGCGCTGACGAGGCCTGGAAGGAGCTCAACCTTATTGACCTCAATTTCTTGATGTACCGCTGCGAGGCAGAGGAAAGAGATGCCAGTGACGGTGCAGATGGCGTATATGACATTCCAGGCCACGGTAAACTTGTCTACGCCGGTCTTCAGGGTTGGTGGAGCATTCTGAAGGACATTATTCACAAGAATGACTTGGCCCACCCTCTTTGCCAGAACCTCCGAGACGGTGCCTGGGCTCTCGATTTCTTTTTAGGGAGGATTGAGAGACAAAGTAAGATGGCAGGCCAAGAGAGACTCGCTGCGCCGGTAAAGTGGCTGAAGGACAGATTCGACGCAATCAAAGCCATCCCAAGCTTTCTGCTACCTCGCTATTTTGCACTGGTTATGAGAACCGCATATCAGGCCAGCTGGAACAAGTCACTATCACTCATGTCGCCGAGCATCGAAAAGAGTCAATGGTTTCTTCAGAGCCTGGCCATGGTCAGTGTTCAGCAAACCGGACTCGTCAAGTCTGCCTCGCTATGGCCAGAGAAGAAGGTCCCATCTATCGCCGCTGGTCTACCGCATTTTGCAGTCGAGTGGGCAAGATGCTGGGGCCGTGATGTGTTTATCTCCATTCGCGGTCTCTACCTCGGAACTAAACGCTTTGACGAAGCCAAAGAGCATATTCTTGCCTTTGCTAGCGTTTTGAAGCACGGCATGATTCCGAACCTCTTGAGCAGCGGAGATGCTCCAAGATACAACTCCAGAGATTCCATCTGGTTCTTTCTGCAGACCATCCAGGACTATGTGAGTTTGGCGCCTGAGGGCCTGGATCTACTAAAAGTCAAGGTACCGCGACGCTTTCTCCCATACGATGATACTTGGTTCCCAACGAAGGATTCTCGCGCCTATTCCAAGGAGAGCACAATTGAAGAGATCATCCAAGAGGCTCTCCAGAGACATGCGACAGGCATGAAGTACCGCGAAGCGAATGCTGGGCCCCAGATTGACTCTCAAATGAAAGACGAGGGTTTCAACCAAAGCATCCATGTGGACTGGACGACGGGTATCGTTTTCGGTGGTAACCAGTCCAACTGCGGCACATGGATGGACAAGATGGGCGAAAGTGAGCGTGCTGGCTCCAACGGTGTTCCAGGAACGCCTCGCGATGGCGCCGCCATTGAAATCACCGGGCTACTGTACAGCACTGTCAAGTGGCTGGCTGGTCTACACAAGAACGGCAAGTTTGCTCATGAGGGCGTGAAGAAGTCAGGCGATGGATCTGTGTCCTATGCGAAATGGGCCGAGCTGCTCAAGAGCAGCTTTGAGCGCTGCTACTACGTTCCTCTCTCTCCAGACGAGGACAGCAAGTACGAAGTGAATCCAAAGGTTGTCAACCGCCGAGGAATGTACAAGGATCTGTACAAATCTGGCAAGGAGTACGAAGACTACCAGCTGCGCGCCAACTTTCCCATTGCGATGACGGTAGCGTCGGACTTGTTTGACAAGGAGCATGCCCTACAGGCGCTGTGCCTGGCGGACCGCGTGCTACGTGGACCAACGGGAATGGCAACGCTGGATCCGAGCGACCTGAATTACCGGCCATACTACAGAAACAGTGAAGACAGCGACGATTTCGCGACGAGCAAGGGCCGCAACTACCACCAAGGACCGGAATGGTTGTGGCCAACAGGCTTCTTTCTGCGTGCGCTGCTCAAGTTTGACCTGGCGCGGCGCCGAACGGCTGAGAGCCGGATCGAGGCCTTTCAGCAGGTGACGAGGCGGCTGGCCGAGTGCAAAAAGATGATTCGGGAGTCACCCTGGGCGGGCCTGACGGAACTGACCCAGAAAAATGGAGAGCATTGCCCAGACTCGGTAAGTTTGCGTTCTTTTGCTTGTGAGGCGGCCCCTGCCTTCCATTTCCGCAGTGAGATGGTCTGGCCCGAGTCCTTGCAACGACACACTTCCCTGCAGTGATAGTTTTCCGCAAGATGTATGTGATACTAACACCGAGTTCTTTAACAGAGCCCTACGCAAGCGTGGTCTGCGGGCTGTTTGATTGACCTGTACATGGATGCGCTGGAGGCAGGGCAGCAATAGTCGACAAGGCGGTGGTGAATTGGAGTAATAATGATGGGAGCGAGCACACGACGGCTGCACACAGCAAAAATCACATAGAGAGCACCTTTTTTTCTTGAAATAGAATTTATCTGTATTGATTTATGATTTAACCAAAGAACAAGAAAAGAAGCCAGGTCAAGATAAATAACGAACAGCAAAGTCATGCCTTGTATCTTGTGCGCCGGTGAGATACCACCCCTTGGCTCCGAACCCCAAACACAACAAACCATTGCAATGAATAGACGCAGAGCAACGGGAGGTTCGGGCCGTCAGACATTGTCCATGCTGGCAAAAGCCCCAACCTTTCCAAGGTTGATTCCTTTTTGTCCTTGGGCAACGTATGTATATATGTAAACAGCGAAATCAAAACTGAAACGAACAAGGTCAATGAAGAAGGACGGCGCCAAAAACTCCACATCTTTTTGTGTATGGCCCTGATGGCAGTGGGAACAAAAATATCGCGAGGAAACACAAGGCGCAGGTAAACAGAGGAATGTGACTAGAGTCATGTACAGATCGCATATCAGTGTCAAAAAATATGTTGATAGAGTTTCGGTCGAGACGAGGGTGATGAGACGAGGAGAGGTAGAAAAAGGATCGAGAAAATGCAGAACAGGAAGTGGTAGTCTGCAACGGCCATTCTTGGGCATATCGATGCAAAAGTTGTTTCGCTTCATCGACGAGACGGCTCCGTCACCGGGTGCTGGACGAGAGAGCCGAGTCTGGCGTTCGAGGTGCGGCGCGTCGTGGCGAGAATAGTACCGTGTTCCCGCTGCGGTCGGCGCAGAAATCAGAGCGATAATAGTTGCAGGGACGTGTCGAGCCGGCGGCAGTGGGAACCAGACACAGTCAAAAGAACGCAGATGATACAAAGCAAAGACAAACAGGCAAGACATTCTCATAAAAGTTGACAAGATCAAGTTCATGTTCTCGAAGTGACGGTCCACTTCTTCTTCTGCTTGGGCTTCTCGGCCGAGTCAAACGAGGGATAGGCAGCCTCGGCGTTGCTCGAGTAAGTTATGGGAGCACCCGAGTCGGACTTGGGCACGCCAGCCCCCGGACCCCATGATGGTCGGGAAGCCGAACCGGACTGCTTCTGGCCGAGCGAAGTCTGGCGGTCCTTGCGGCGAAGGTAGCGGCGGCGCCAGATGCAGGCGCCGATCCAGATGCCGGCGATGGCGACAATTAGGACAACGAGCATGATGACCCATTGCCAGTGGTTGGAGATCCTGCTAATAGTCAGTAATGTGAAATTTTGACAGGCCGGCCAGGATGCGGCTGCGAGACTCACCAGTCGCCGCTTTGCTTGTTGCTGCTGCCACCCGAGGAATTTCCCGAGCTTGTGCCCTTGGTAGTCGTCGCCGTGGTCGTCGTTCCGCCGGCGGCGGTAACGTGGCAGAGACTGCCAAACCACTTGGCGACTGAGGCCTGGCCGCCTTGCTCCGCAGAGCAGACATCGTTGCAGACGGCATCGGTGGCGGTGGAGAGAGCAATAACGTTTTGGTTGATGCAGAAGCAAGCCTCATAGTTGGAGACAGGGCCAGAGGGGATGACAGGAGGGACGCAGTTCGCGTTGGCGTCGTAGAGAGCCTTGCAGGAGACGGCACAGGCGGGCAGCTTGTTGCGGTCGGCAAAGGGAACGATGGTTGTGACGGGGCCTTGGGCAGCTAAGGCAAGGTTAGCACGAAATTTCAGAGTTGTAATAAGAAGCATTTCAGAAAGAGCATACCCATTGTGATTTGCTTGATTCTATAGATGTGAATCTATGGTGAGAAAACGGCGTAGACGCGGCGGCTTAAAAAGCCAGTTGGAATTGCGGACCTGACGGTTTCCGGAGACCAGCAAGTGACAACGATGAGTTCGGCGCAGCAGTCGAAGGAGGATTCGGAAACAAATATATCGCGACTCTGGACGGCTAGAGGTGTCAGGAAATCAGAAGACGAAAGAAGTCGAGTCTGACGGGTGGGGGATATCGAAAAGATTGTTTGGCAAGCGGGCGTGACCAAAAAAAAAATGATTGCGCGAGTCGTATGGTGTTGTCGGCAGTGTCTCAGTTTAGCCAATTTACACGGCTAGTAGAAAATGGAGGAAGAGGGGGACAAGATGCGGGTTCCAGAAGCTGACAAGTTCGTATCGAGGTTGTAGGTGCGATGAGGGATGAATATCTGATCAAATCGTTTTGCCCCTTGCCGTCGATTCGATGAATGGCTCTTGGCGGGTAAAGCGTTGGATGCTTCTGGTGAAAAGCGAGCGGTGGCCAAAAGGCAAGGCAAGCGTTTTAGACTGGGCGCGCTGCGCTATTATTCTTTTCGCGCCGCAGCAGGCTGCAAACAATGGGGAAGTGTGCTCTGTCGCAGAATGCGAGAGGGAGACAGGGCGGCGTATCCTGGCGGGCGGACGGGCGGACGGGCGAAAATGAGGCGATTTGTTTGGGTGTGAGAATGTTGGGAGGAGATGAATGAGGAGCAGAGAGGAGAGGACTGGAATGGACAAGGCGACTGGAGGAGGATTAGCGGATGAGGAATCCCAATCCTGGAACGGACGGATCTGAGCGACCTGGCAGCCTGTTAACGTAGCGGGTGAGCGGTTCTGCCGGTGCAGGCTTTAGGGCCGGCGGTGGAGATTTTAGTGGCCTTTAGTGGTTCCTTTTTTGTGGTCTAGCGGCGGTTTCGCCAGCTGGCTGTGGGCCAAGCCAAGCCAAGAAAAAAAAAAAAGCAGGCGGTTGGAGCACTAACGTGCGGTACACTAGTACCAGGATAATGGTCGCCGCTTTGTGCGCAGTCGTGGCCGGTAAGAGGCCGAAGCGCATGTACCTCTGGTTACTAATACAAATACGGGCGCCACATGAGGCTTACTACCCTTGGCGTGTGCCTGTGGCTGCACGTGTGCAAGAATGACAGATATGTACAAGCACCAAGAATTTAGATGCTGCAATAGATGCTCCGTATGAACCGGTGCATTGCTTTGTCCATTTTAGCAGGCCATGCGCAAATATAGCATCTCGTCCCGCTCGTACCTGCAGCGGCATGGAGGTCCAGCTGGGGTCGCTGACAGCAGGCCCCGACCGACATGGGGGCAAAGGGGGGACTACGCAGCGCGCGATCGCAGAGATCTGCACCGGATTGACGTATTCCTGTCTTGATCGCGCCCAGGGTCGATTATCGACTTTCTCTAAGCTTGCGGTCGGAAAACGAGGGTTTGATTGATGGGTAGGGGTAGGAAAGCGAGGTGTTGTCGGCAACGTGGAGGAATGCGCGACATGCAAAGCAGATTTCGGCTGCCCCAAAAACAAATTCAACGGACCCATAGTTACGAGAAACACGTACGAATACCTGCAAAGAGTGCCAGAATACGGGAGGGGAGGCGATGCAGGCCACATGCCATAGGCCAAGCCTCGCCCTGCGGCTTGCCAGCCTGCATGGGGTGGTTGGTGCAAAGGGGCCGTTTGGCTTGCGTCATGCCGCTCATTTCGCCCAGTTTGCCAACAATAATGTGTCTTTTCGGAACAGCCTTTACTTTTTACTCCTTGGTACTTTCTTTTCATCATGTCTTTGCTTCTCGGCTGAGCTGCGAATCATGGCCATACCCACTGCTGCCAACTAAAATGCTTATTGTTAGCGGCCCTGGAAGCAGGCCACGAGTCCTCTGTAAAGCTGCCTCTTGAGCGGTCCTGCCCACTCGCCATCCGCTAAATCCACAGCCTGTTTATATCAAAACACGAGCGACATATAGTTACGCGCTGGTCAAGGATATAACAACAAGAGAAGCAGTCATTGTCGACTGAAGAGCCTCGTATGAAGCGACTGGGCCCTGTCCGTTTATTCTTCAAAATCAGATGTGTGCTTGTCACTCGGCACGGCTGCAAGCTCTGATAATACGCTACGGGCAAGCTGCCAACGCCTCATTGCAAAGATACCCGTCTCATCCACGGCCCGAGAAACAATCCTCAAAAGCAAAAGTGACGTCTCTACTTACCCTTTCCCCTACAGCACGCGCCCGTTGCCCTGTGGTGGATGCACTTCTGCTCAAGGGCGGCGCCGCCTCTGCGCCAGTTATTAATTTCCGAGCACATGCAGCGTTTCTCCACGAGCTCCCTGTCTGGCCATGGCAGAGCCGACTTTTGCTTCGCGTGCCGCTTGGACACACATACTCCAACTTGGTCTCGTATGTGTCTATGGCAGCGTGTGTTGCCAACTTGTAAATTTAGACCTGCCGTCGCATATCCAAGTCTTGCTGGCTTTTTTAACCTTGGCCGCCTCGAGATCTAGTCACCCGAGACATGGTCAACGGGCCCGGCCGGACGCCTCCCTTCTTCGCGGCGTCGACTAGCACGACTTCTCTTGTGTGACTCGTGCTAGCTTGTGATAGCACACTGGGCAATGCACAACATCAAAATGCTTCCGTCGACAATGATATTCAATCGCAGGCGTTGATGGCCATTTAGCCTACGCAGACCGCGTACTGTGAGCGCCAGCGACATTCAGACAATGGTTAAATACTGGGGCTGTCAGGCACAGCTCGTGCCACATATCCAGCGCACCACTTGGCATTTAAATACAATCCACCGCGGGTCCGCAGGCCAGCATGCTGGCGGAATGACTTGCCAATAAAACCATGTCATGTTCCATATCTGACCAAACGTTGGCTATAGGACGCTACAGAGTGGCCTTTCGTCTCACTCAAGCATACAGGCGGCCTATCGGTAGTATGATTTTAAACCATATCAAGCATCTAGGCTAAATGTTCATGATGCAGCAAATGCAGCAAATGTAGCAAATCTACTGTACATCGTATTTACAAAGGCCCCCAAAGAATCATGCCTACATCCCGTGTGTTGTGCACTGCAGAGATGCCCTCATGCAGAGCTGCTTGTGTCGTTTTCTGCGCCCAAGCCGTCCGCACTCAACCGTGCAGCACGTCTCGATGTGAATGTATTATTATGTATAAAATCAGGTCCAATTGAAAAACTACAACAAGTCCCACCATCGACTCACATCAACGTGTTGCTTCAGCCCAACCTGCCAGCTCCTTACGTAAGCATGCATACCGCTCCTCATTGGGCCGCCTGCGCAGTGGCGACGGCTGTGCCTAGTTTCCGGCCGCTAGCAAGCTCTAGTCGCCTTACGTCACAAGACTATTTCCTGGTCGAAGGCGTCCTCGCCATCTCTTTGCATTGTTGTCATCCGGCTATTAAAGAGGTAGTGCATTCACAACATCTTACAACTATTTTCGTCCGCATCGCTGCTCCCAACGTAGCCTTGCCGTGACCATCCTGGCCTGCCGATCTACGCGCCCCGACATGCCACGCCATGCGTAACCACTCCGACGACAAGTGCACCGACGAGGACTGGGCTCGCTATGTATCGCCGGGTGCCAAAAGCAAGGACCTCCAGGTTCAGCTCGCCCTCTCTCTGATACTCGGCATCTCGGCCCTCGTTACTTTTTGCGTACGCCCCTTGCGAACCCTCGAGATGTCGCTTCGTGCTGTCGCTAACAAGAGTATAGCTTCTTCGCCCACGATGGCCGGCCCTTTACTCGGCGCGCAAGAGGCGCCTCCATCCCAACATGGACCTTCCGACGCTCCCCAAGACCTTCTTTGGCTGGATTCCTAAGCTGTACCGTATCACAGAAGAGCAAATTCTCACCTCGGCCGGCCTTGATGCTTTTGTCTTTCTCTCCTTTTTCAAAATGGCCATTCGAATCTTTTGCATCATGGCCTTCTTTGCCGTCGTCGTACTTTTGCCCATCAACCACAAGTATCTCAAACAAGGCTTTCTCCCATCCCCGCCTGATGCCGGCGACAACGAAACCTTGTACAGTTACCACCCAAACTCGTATGCCTCTGTTCGGCTGCCCTTTGGCGCCAATGGCAAGGGCGACGACAACGACGGCGGCAAGGACAGAAGTCGAGAGCGCGCCTTTCTTTGGTCTCACGTCGTCTTTACCTACCTCTTTGTTGCTTTGACCCTCTACACCATCAACCGGGAGACGTTCCGCATCATCAAGCTGCGCCAAGACTATCTAGGATCGCAATCGACTGTTACAGATAGGACGTTCCGAATCTCTGGTATTCCGGCCGCCCTGCGATCAGAAGTCAAGCTCAAATCTGTCATTGAGAAGCTTGGTATTGGCAGTGTCGAAACCGTGTTTCTCTGCCGCGACTGGAAAGAGCTGGATGCGCTGGTTGAGGAGCGAAACCGCTTGCTGAACCAACTTGAAACAGCCTGGGCTCGATATCTGGATTCGCAACACCCGCATGATAGAGAACTGCCTCCATCAAATGTGTCGCCAAACTCAAATAATCCTCCGGTCAGCGACGCAGCACGGGAGCATGATGAAGAGTCGGGCGAGAACTGGGGTCTGCTCCGAAGCAACCCCAGCCAGCCGCATCTCCAGCATGGTGTGCGCCCTCAGGTTGTCCTTCGCCATGGCTTCTTGGGCCTTCGTCGGCAAAGCGTGGATGCCATTGATTACTACGAAGAGAAGCTGCGGAGAATCGATGAAAGGGTCGTTGCGGCGCGCAAGCAGGAATACACTCCGTGCGACATGGCTCTCGTCACCATGGACACTGTTGCCGCTTGTCAGATGCTTATCCAGGCCGAGATTGACCCTCGCCCTGGACAGTTCATGACCAAGGCCACTCCCTCACCATCGGACATGGTCTGGAAAAACACGTATGCCGCCCGCGGCGTCCGTCGCCTCAAAGCTTGGGCCATTACCCTGTTCATTACCATTCTAACCTTGGTCTGGATCTTTCCTACCGCTTTCCTGGCCTCTTGGCTTAGTATCTGCACCATTCGCACGGTCATGCCTTCGTTTGTCGACTGGCTAGAAGACCATGAGATTATCAAGTCGCTCATCCAAAATGGTGGCCCTACACTGGTCGTCTCCTTACTCAACATTGCTGTCCCTTATGTCTACGACTTGCTATCGAACCATCAGGGCATGATTTCGCAAGGTGACGTCGAGTTGTCTGTCATTTCGAAAAACTTTTTCTTTACTTTTTTCAACACCTTTTTCGTGTTTGCCATCTCCAAGACGGGTCTCGACTTTTATTCTTCCCTACAAGAATTGTTGAAGGATACAAGCAAGATCCCAGCTATTGTTGCCGCTGATGTGGAGGCTCTCGGCAGCTTCTACATCAGTTTCATCATGTTGCAAGGTATCGGCTTGATGCCCTTTCGCATTCTGGAGGTGGGCAGCGTCGTGCTCTACCCCATATACCGATTATTTGCCAAGACACCGCGCGACTATGCTCAGCTGCAGAAGCCGCCAAACTTTCAGTACGGATTCTACCTGCCAACGTCGCTCCTCGTCTTCAATCTCTGCTTTATCTTCAGTGCGCTGTCGGCAGGCCCCACCATTCTCATTTTCGGCATCATCTACTTTGCGCTCGGCTACTTTACGTTCAAGTACATGCTTCTGTACGCCATGGACCAGCCGCAGCATGCGACTGGCGGCGCCTGGCGCATCATCTGCAGCCGCCTCGTGATTGGCATCATCGTCTTTGAAGTTGTTATGGTCGGCCGAATTGCGTCTCTCTCGGCTTTTTTCCAATCCGTCTCTATCCTGCCCCTGATTCCCTTTACCGTCTGGTATAGCTATTACTTTACACGGCGTTTCGAGCCGTTGACAATGTACATTGCGCTGCGCAACATTCGCGGGGCCGCGAGCGACGACGAAGCCATTCTTGATGATGGCCAGGACGCGCCCGCGCCCAACGGGAACTCAACGCGCCGCTTGTTGCGTCGTGGTAGCACCATGGACGAGCTTCGCGAGCAGGGGCTGAGTTTTGTCAACCCGAGCCTCGTGAGCCCACTGCTGCAGGCGTGGATTTATAAAGAGCCGCCGCCGGTACCGGGCAGCGATGGCGAGACGTCATCGCAGGCAGAAGAGTCGTCGGGCCCGTCGAGAGGCTCGTCGAGGGAACCGAGGTTCGTTTTGCCGAATGCGGACAGCTCGTTGGGGATTGGTGACGACAATGTTTGGACGGACTCGAGACAGAGGTAATGAAAGGGCGAGATTGGGAGCTGGTATATATTATTTCTTGGGTGATGGCATTCTACACGTGTTATTAGCTTCGGATGGAGGGCTTTTACAAGACTAGACTGTTTTAGTTTCCTAATGCAGCGACTTTGATCATGCAAGCAACGAGCAAACATTGAGGATGGATTGTGCGGCTACAGACTAGAAGCATTTTTGGCAGTATGAAATTGAAGGTCCTAACATGACCTCTTGTCAAGACGCAATGGGATGTGTCTGCAGACGGAGCCGTGTAAATCGCGGCCACGGCTTGACACGCACGCCACATGCAACATGTTCACTGGATAGAAGATGTGTCGTCGGCCAAGCAAAAGCGGGACAGACGATGGGGACCGTCCGACGAAGCAGTAGTGCAGGCGATCATGTGCATCAGAGGTGGATTTCCGCGCGCAAACTCCGCGCGTTGCACGGAGGGCCACTCTGCAGAGGCGGACTCGCCGGGAGGCTGCTAAATTTTCTGCAATTAATTCCATGACGCATTTTGCGTGTTTCTATCAAATAGGACGATGCTCCGATGTGCTTATTTACACTCTCCACCGGCATGCCACCCTCTAAACCTTTTGACCGGCGTGGAGCCCGCGGGTCATCGCGTAGGGGCACATCCACACAACGATGGGGGAAAAAAAAAAGAAGAGCTTGATTGGGTAGTTTCACGAAAGCGATGCATAAACATACCCTCGGGGAACTCGTCCCCGGTTTCACAAGTCGGACTTTGGAGGATGCGTAAACGCACATGGTCCGGCTCTGCAACATATGCACACTGCAGCTTTGCGACGATACGTGTATCGATGCGAGGGCCATCCATGTGCGGCTGCCGTGCGTGTTCTTTCGTGGTGAAGCGGTCTTGTGCGCCAGATGTGCAATCGGAGAGGCGTGGCACCGATGCACATGTTGCATAAAAACCGGATTAGAGTGTGGATCATCAAACTTGACAAGAATGGGTAGCATCGTGGGCGTGGGCAGGCGGACAGTCTGTGGAGGCAGCCAACTAGCGATTTGATAATTAGTCTGCTTTACAAGACGTCTTTGCTTCTGCGGCGTCTGGCCGAAATGTTGAAGCGGCAAGATTGGGGGCTTCTTGAAGACTAGGTACTGACAAATTTAATGAGTGACGGCAAAGCGATACTCCAGAGCCGTATCTAGATCGAAAAGGGGGCTTTTTTGCGGCTTCGATGCTGTGGGCTCCTTTTTCACCTGCTTCGTACCCGTATTGGCCACTCGTTCTCTGGGTAACTGGGTTGACTCGCCGGGGCTCGGGCCGCCGCCGCCTCTCACGCCCAGTGGCATCTACGGGGTGGCGGCTTTTGGCTGCGCCGAAACGACGCCGTTTTTCTCGGCCATAACATGTAAATGACGTCTTTTTCTTCATTCTTTTTTACTTTACCTTTATGGCCCTTACATCAGATGCGCAGTCTTCCTTACAGAGTTGACAGGGACTGGGCGCGCCGGTAGTTGACGTTGGACGTGACAACATCAGCCCATGTGCACCGGCAACAGTTGAATCCGTTCTCCACAACCGCATCGCACGCTTCCCGGCGGGTGATCTTGTTCGTTGGGGCCCTTGGGGGGTCTTGCAAGCGTAAACGATGGAGATTTGACTGCAGCGAGGAAACTAAGCGGCTCCGTCAATTGGGCCCTGGGCTATACGCGTATTTGGATACGTTGCACTCCACCTTTTTGCACGCACGATCTTGTGCATGGGCAAATGGGCTGGCTGGCTGAATCTAGCGTTGCTCTTCTTTGTCAAGTCTGCCGCTAATGAGATGGAGTATATTACAGAGGGGGGCTTCTCTGACACAAATCAAAGCTGTGAAGAGAGTCATTGTCCGTGATTCGATTGGGCCTTGCCGGTACGAATACTGCACATGTGTGCGCGACAGGCCGTAACTCCGCCCATAATAACCCAAAGGGCGGGGTCGACCAAGTGCCGGCGGTGTGGAGATGGCGTCAAGTTGTGCGTGCTGCTCTTCTTGCTCGTTTTTCTTTTTTGCTCTTCTCCTAGGAAATCCAGTCGGGGCAATTCTTTCGTCCGGTCCGCCATCATCTTGGCCTTTTCAGCAATTACCCCCTCGGCGTGTGTCTGATTGTTTGCCCGATGGCTCGGCTGTGCTACAGAAAGGAGACGAGGGGGGCCACCACGTAACGCGCGCGCGCGCGCAAGTACACGCTGCAAGAGAACCATGACGTTGGCCCAGATCAGACCTGTAGATTACTGGAATGCGAATGCGCCGCTTTTCCTTCAAGCCATGGTTGGCTGATTCATCAGTGCAAGTTGGCCACGGAGATGACATGGGCGAGTGGCAAGACCACCAGACCCCCTGCGCTATGGACGGATGCACCACCTAGCGTCGGCCATGGCGCAAATATTCACTAAAAAATAGCAAAACTTGCATCTCGTCGTTATCGACAGTGGTGCAGACTGAATGGGTTGAAAACGAGGCCATCGTTTTGAAAAGTGTAATCTAACGGATGGCCATGTGAGACTCTCATCACAGTCCTGTCTTGCAAGTTGCCACAGCCTGCGTCCACCATCACGCCCCCCACGACGTGTAATGCAGCGGGCCAATGTCCATCATCTTCACAGCTGCCCTCCCAGCTCTGGTCGCTTCGTCGTCTCCTCTTCGGCCCCTCCTCAGATTCCGGCGCGCCGTCATGGAGCGAGTGTGCGGGCTAGTGACGGACCGGAACCTGGAGAAAGGGGGGTGTCATTTTCCCGGCCCTTGACCTGCCTCTTTTCGACTTGTGCTTTGGCAGTGAACCCCCGTCCGACCTTGGTTTTTTGTCTCGTCTACGTAGCATTGGCCCGTCTCTATATATATCAGCATCAGCCCCTCCCGGCCAGACGCTAACGTGCCCGTTATAGTTGAAGACTGATCGCCGTGCCGTTTGTTGTCTCCCTGAGCACTGTCGGCCATTTCAACAACCATAGACCGTCACAACCAGGGTGCCAATCATGATTGCTGGTCTCATGAGCTACCTCGAGGCCCTGCCTCAAGAGGCCGCGCTCAAGCCGGTGCCCATCATCCTCGCATCCGTCCTTGCCGCCGTCATTGCCGTCGTCTTTCGCCTCTCGACCGCCTCCAAGCTGCCCACCCTCAACCCCAAGGGCGCGTTTGAGCTCTCGGACCGCCGCATCAAGGCCAATTTTCAGAAGAATGCCGCCACGCTCCTCCGAGATTGGTTCGCCAAGAACCCCGACAAGCCCGTCGTCATCAACGGCGACATGGGCCCCATGACCATTCTCCCGCCGCACATGGCGAATGAGATTCGCAACGACCCTAGACTAGGCTTCATGGAGGTCACCATGGAGGTGTGTGCTGTCTCGTCACTGCTCTTTATGGTGCTAACATGGCTCGCAGGCATTCCACAGCCACCTCCACGGCTTTGAGCCCTTTACCCTCGGCCAGAGCGATCATTTGATCCAAAACATTGTTCGCAAGGATCTGACCAAGCAACTCGGTAAAAGCCATCTCAGAGCGACTAGACATGCCTTTGTACTGACAATGTCAACAGCCAAGGTCACCGCCCCTCTTGCAGATGAAACTTCGCTTGCCCTGAGCGAGCTTCTGACTGACAGCACTGGTATATCATCCCGCTACGCACTTGTTACGCCGCCAGCTAACCGATACCAGAGTGGCACGAGGCCAACGTCCGCCAGACCATCCTCCAGCTCGTCGCCCGCATCTCCTCGCGCGTCTTTCTCGGCGACGAGCTCTGCCGCAACGAGGACTGGCTGCGCGTCACCAAAGAGTACACCGTCGCGTCCTTTAACGCCGCCGAGGAGCTCCGCCAGTGGCCGTACCTTTTGCGGCCCATCCTCAACCGCTTCCTCGCGTCCTGCCGCACCACCCAGGCCATGCTCACCGAGGCGCACGCCGTCATCCGGCCCGTCATCGAGAAGCGCTACGCCGCGCGCGACGCCGCCGCCGCCGCCGGCACGCCGTACGTCGAGTCCAACGACGCCCTGGACTGGTTCGCCACGGCCGACCCGAAGCGCTTCTACGAACCCGTCAACTTTCAGCTGGCGCTCTCCCTTGCCGCCATCCACACCACCACCGACTTGCTCTCGGAGACGCTGCTGCGCATCGCCAAGAAGCCGGACATCATCCCGGCGCTGCGCGAGGAGATTGTCGCCGTCTACCGCTCCGACGGCTGGGAGAAGACGGCGCTGTACAAGATGAAGCTCCTGGACAGCACCATCAAGGAGACGCAGCGCATGAAGCCTATCTCTCAGGGTAAGTTGGAACCGTTTCAAAACGTTGCTTGCGAAATCTTGCTAACAGCGGTGGGGTAGTGTCCATGGCGCGTCTCGTCAAGGAGAGCTTCAAGCTCGAGGACGGCACGCCGCTCATCAAGGGCCAGAAGCTGGGCGTCACGTCGACGCACTTTCGCGACGCCGCCCACCACGACGACCCGGACACGTGGGACCCGTACCGCTTCGTGCGCATGCGCGAGGACCCGGTGCGGCACAACGCCGCGCACCTCGTCTCGACGACGCCCGAGCACAACGCCTTTGGCCACGGCCAGCACGCCTGCCCGGGCCGCTTCTTTGCCGCCAACGAGATCAAGGTGGCGCTGCTCGGCATCCTGATCAAGTACGACTTTGAGCTGCCGAGGGATGTCGACGCGCAGGTGTATGAGAATGGCCTCTCGCTGGTCTCGGATCCCATGGTGGCGCTGCGCTTTCGTCGTCGCGAGGCGGAGATTGATCTCGACTTGGCGTGAGGGATGGCGTGAGGGAAATGCTGTTTGCACTTTTTGGGCGTGGTGTTTTGTTTGCTGGCCCGGCGTGGTCTTGTTTTTAACCTTGTCACGCATATTGCAGTGCTGGGTCTTGAGGCCGCATCTATCGTTATGACGTCTACTTGGTCATTCAAATTGAACATCTCGGTACAGTGAGCCGTACACTATCAACGCCTATGCCGTAAAAAGCCTAAACATAAAAGGCACTTGGTTGGCCAATCACGGCTACAGATGGCCTGCATTTATCCCGCATTGAGCGCGTGTGCGTTCACTGCCGTGAGATGATAGGAACGCGCTGAACGACGGTGCAGTAGCGTCTGTCCGCGCAGCAGCCGTGCCTCTGCTGACGCCTATACTGCCATCGTTTCAAATACAGGCAATAAAGATGTAAAAAGTATGTTCATTTAGTACTTCATGATTTGCTACTGAGCTACGCCAATCTATGCCTTGTGCAAGGCGAAGTGGTCACGCAAGAGCTAGACCGAATATAACTGCCAGATCCGTTTAAGCAGACTTGCTTACAGCTCCTGATTATCCTCACTCTCGCCCTCGCCTTCAAGCACCGCAGCATCAAAGTTGCGGATAAAGTCGTAGTAAAAGGCCAGCATCTTCATGTGCTCGTGCATGTCGACGCGCTCATCAATCGTGTGGATTCCCGTCGACGACTCAGGCGTCGAGGGGGTGAAGCGGTAGATGTTGGGTGTGAGGTCTGCCGAAATCTGTCAGACTTTGATATCTCAAGCGGTTTCAAGTATGTACTTACTTTGGTAGTGGCGTGTATCGGTATTGCCCGTCATGGTCTCGCCGACGGGCACGACGGTGCCGTCAAACGCAAAGGTGTGCTGGGCGGTCCCCGAAAACGTGTCCCAGACCTTGCCGTGCATGGGCGAAATGTTGGACGGCTGCGACGTCTCGGCCGCCGTGAGGATGAGCCTGCCCTGCCAGTCCACCTCGTACTTGGCATCGACCGTATCGTCCTTGTCGTCCTTGTCGTCCTGGGCGGTTGGGGGCGCATACGCCGCATAGTCCTCGTCGCCCTCAAACGCCGACACCGACAGATTGTACTTTTTGGCAATGGGGGCGACATGGCGCGCAACATTGTGCAGCACCTTGGAGATGCCGTCATCCCGCGTCACGCGGTAGTTGACGCCCAGCGTCGTCTTCTCCGGCATGGCGTTGATCTTTTGCCCGCCGCTGATAAAGTCAATAGCCTGCGCGGTCCGCACCATGTAGGACTGCGCGAGGCCCGCGCCGTCGAGCACGTCGGCGACGCCCTGGACGTCGCCGCCGCGGACGCGCTCCGTCACCGCGGGCATCGCGTCGGGCGAGTAGCGCGCCAGGCAGGCCATGTGCGCGTACACGGGGCTCTCCCGCGTCAGGAGCGGCGCGTAGGGGTGCGCCTCGAGCGCCGCGGCAATCTCGGCCATGATGCCGATGCCGGTGTGCGGAAAGGGCATCGAGCTGTGGCCGCCGACGACGTGCAGCGCGAGCCAGACGTCGACGTGGCCCTTTTCGGTGACGCTGGGCAGGACGTACTTGGTGTCGCCGACGGTCTGGATGCCGAAGCCGCCCTCGTCGATGATGACGGCGAGGCCGTCGTCGCCGTAGCGCGTCGTCAGCGCGGCGGCAATCTTTTGCGCGCCGCGGAAGCCGGAGCACTCCTCGTCGAAGCCAAAGGCGACGAGCACGGTGCGGCGCGGCGTCCAGTCGGTGGCGGCGAGCATCGTCTCGAGCGTCGACATGATGGCCGTCAAGCTGTTCTTGTCGTCGCTCGAGCCGCGGCCCCAGAGGAACTGGCCGTCGTAGTGGGCGTCAAAGGGCGGGTAGGTCCAGGTGGACTCGTCGGCGACGGGGACGACATCCTCGTGCGCCATGAGCAGCGTGGGCTTGAGGGACGAGTCGCTGCCCTCGATGGTGTAGAGCAGGCCGTACGTGTTGATCTTTTCCACCTTGGCACGCTTGTAGCTGCAGAATGTCAGCAATCATGACGGTCTAAGGCTTGCCCATGGACCGACGACTTGCATTGTCGGATACGTCTTCTCAATCACCTCGTGCAGCTCGTCAAAGGGCTCCCAGCGCTTGTCCTTGCCAATCTCGCCCAGGTCATCAAAGCAGATGGACGGGACGCGGACAATGGCCTGGTGGCGCTCCACCTGCTTCTTGAGCGCGGCCTTGCCGCTCCAGAGCTCGGAGCTGTGCGGCAGGCCATCCTTGGCCGGGTCAATAGCGGGGGGCAGCCGACACTCGGAGGCCATGTCGACGGCGCCGACCGAGCGGGCCGGCGTCTGCGCGACGAGAGCAGACACGCCCGCCGCGCCGGCGAGCAGAGCAAGCTTGGAAAAGGCCATGGCTTGCAGTTTGATGAAGAGATGAACTGTCACGGCGGGAAACTAGAGGGCGAGTTTCTGGACCCTTTTTAAAAAGCAATCAGTCACGCGGGGAAAGCTAGAATGTTTGTCACGAGAGCTCCGTTCAAGGCCGGGTAAGGGACCCGGCACGACGGTCCGGTGTCCAATCCCAAAGGGGCAACCAAGACAGTGCCCATGACCAGCGAGGCTTGACCCTGGCAGCATTGCCAGACCTGCATCAGCTGCACCTCCATGCACATGCACCCACGGTCTAGCTGCTCTACGGTCGCAGTTGTGGCCGCAGGGACGAGTCCTCATAAATATGGACAAGTATGTGTGGGGACCGCTTCCCATGCTGCACCGAATCGGCGGGTGCCGTGCCTATTATTAATACATGTATAGGTGTGTAGTAGACAGATAGATGTGTAGTAGCGGAAAGAGCCTCTTTGCCGGTGAATTATTAATCCACCGTTAATGGCCCTCTCCGTTGTCAACAGCCAAGCTTAACCAAGGCGTAAAGCCATGGACAGATTTCAGGCACCATGGCCCGTTGTCGAACAGTTCCCGCTACTGGCTCATCAAGCCTGCGTCGGCAAATCATACATAGCAAATGAGCATCTCTGAGCTGCCAGAGCACAACACGGAATAAAAATGCGCCAACAACGTGACAGCGGTGCTTATAAAGTAAATGCTATACAAAGCCCGTGGCAGCGTGCGCACAACCGGACGCGTCGGAAGCCAGATCGTCTAGCATGATATCATAGGCTTGCCATGTAGACGACGAAAGACTGGGGAGACAGGGCGCCGTGTCGCCGCGGACTCACCTTACATCCGGGGTCAGTTCTGAGGATCGACTGGCTGTAGTTGAGATGCTGCACAGACTTCAGTCAACAATTAAGACAGTCCATCTGCAACTGCTGTAGTCTGTCGATTCTACCAAGCCCCGAATGCAGTCATCGCGTCAATGGTGGACCAGACATGACCCCGTCGTGGCCATCGGAAACCATCGGAAACCATCGAGATGTCGGTCCGGCCGCCGCTAATACACTAGACTGCAAGTGCCATCTACCAAAAGTTCTCCGCGGAGGCACTTTGCGCAGAAGAAGTATTTGAAATCTCACTATAATGGCCCTAGACAGCAACTATGACGACACTACGCGATGGGGATAGCAGTCGGCGCCGACCTCCTGTAGCGACGCAGGGACTTGCTGAAATCGGCCCAAGCAAATCGCCGCCATGTGCCGACATCTTGAACCATCTAAATAGCATTGTCCTCTCCTCTCCGTCATCCAAGACCTTGTCCCTTTGTGCATGTTCCACGCCCGAGACATGATTTGCACAGTTGCCAAGCACAGGTTCGAGATTCCATCACTCGTGTAAGCGCAGCAAAATCCAACATCCCGACGCCGACCAACACATCCGACGTCCTATCCCCCCCATCCGGACTACAGTCCGACGCCTTGCACCAGCATGGAGGCCATCAGCAGGGTCTTTTCCGCGGCCACCAACAAGCCTATACGGACCAACCAGCTCGACCACTCCGCTGCGCCGCCGTTCCTCAACAAAGACGGCTACGTCGACTTTGCACCCGACGACCCCGAGAACCCCATGAACTGGACCATGGCCCGCCGGACCGGCATCTCCGTCGTCGCCGTGCTCCTCGTCCTCAACGCCACCATGGCCTCGTCGGCGCCCAGCGCCGTCAGCCTGTCGCTCAACAAGCACTTTCACGTCTCCTCCGAACTCTGCGCCCTCAACGTCACGCTCTTCCTCCTCGGCTACTGCGCCGGGCCGCTTCTTTTCGCGCCGCTCAGCGAGTTTTACGGCCGCCGTTTCATCTTCATCCTCACCTTTGCCGGCTACGTCGCCTTTAGCTTCCTCACCTCCTGGCCGCCCAGCTTTGCCGCGCTCCTCGTCGGCCGCTTCCTCACCGGCACGTGTGCCTCGGCGCCGCTGAGCAACGCGCCCGGCGTCCTCGTCGACCTCTGGGACCCCGTGCACCGCGCCACCGCCTTTGCCTGCTTCTCGACCATGGTCTGGATCGGCCCCGCCGTCGGGCCCGTCGTCGCCGGCTTCCTGCAGCTGACCAAGGGCGACGAGGGCTGGCGCTGGTGCTTCTGGATGCTGCTCTGGCTCGGCGGCCTCACCATGCTGCTCGTCGTCACCATCCCCGAGACGTATCCGCCCATTGTCCTGATGCAAAAGGCCAAGCGCGCCCGCGCCCGCGGTTTCGACGTCAGGGCCGAGGTGGAGGACTCGGATCGCTCGCTCGGGGCCGCGTACAGGGTTGCGCTGACGCGGCCCTGGGTCATTCTCTTTGACACGATTTCGCTGCTGTGTGCCGTGTACCTCGCCGTCGTCTACATGCTCCTCTACATGCTCTTCTCCATCTACCCCATCGTCTTTCAGGAGATGCGCGGGTGGAACGCCGGCATCGGCGAGCTGCCGCTGCTCGGTACCGCCGTCGGAGCGGCCTGCGGCGGAACGATTGTCGCTGTCGACTCGCACATCCGGCAAAGGAAGATTGCGAATGGCAAGCTCAAAATGTCCGACATGACACCCGAAGATCGCCTGCCGCACGCCATGGTTGGCGGCATCGGCTTCTTCATCGGCATGTTCTGGCTTGCCTGGTCCGCCAACTACAAGTAAGCCCCTCCCGTCTGCCCGCCGACCCGATGTCTACTGTTCATCTAACTCATCCGCAGCTCTGTGCACTGGATCGTCCCCACCATTGGCGGTGGTGTACTGTCTGCCAACATGCTGCTCGTCTTTGTCTCCTACTTCAACTACCTAGTCGATGTGTACCTCGTCTATGCCGCTTCCGCCCTCGCGGCCAACACTGTCGTGCGGTCTGCCGGTGGTGCCGCGGCGCCGCTGTTTACGCGGCAAATGTTTTCCGCCATGGGTGTTGGTGGTGGCGGCTCCCTCGTCGGCGGCGTAGGTGCACTTTTGGCCATTATACCCTTTCTCTTCTACAAGTATGGCGCGCAGATTCGTGCGAGAAGCAAATTCTCGCCGACGGGTGAAAAGAGCAAGACGACAGGCGGCGGGCCAAATCAGAACGTGCGGTCTGAAAACGGCCATGATGAAGAGAGTACTTTGGAAACTACTTCGAATGAGGATTCGAGTCGAGCGGTGGGCAATAGCCAGCAGGAAAAATAGATGCGTTTCGTTGTTGGTCGTGGCAGCTTACAGGTCTGTATGAGTACTCGTTTATAAAAGACTTGCGAATGTAAATTCAAACTTCAAATAGATGAAATGGAATATGAACTCGGCTCCTCGACGCGATTGAGTACCGAGAGATTTCCTCGGAGCTGCTTGTGTTTCTTCACCCTTTACATCTCGGTAGTGATTTCTCAAGCACTGACGGAGGAGATCGGCGCTTTTGTAGACACAATCTATGACGGGTCCAGCATCAACATGGCACCACTGTCTTGCAAGGAGGCTGCCCCATTGCGTGGAACGGAAGAAATGTATAGAGAATATGAAATGTATGTCTCTATTGTAGATGCGCCCTTTGCATGTACATACCCGTCAACGTTGCCTTCAACAGTTACATGCACTGCATGGAAGTATTGCATACCAAGCCAAGGCCGACCCTTTCTTTAACAAAGGAAAATCGATTCATGGGACATTTGAATTTATACAATGTTTGCCTGTAGCAGTAAACCCCGTCTAATACGAGCAAGGAAACGAAATATCGGTATCCCTGTTCCTGGGGCCAGTCGTTGTCCTTTCCTTCCTTTCCCTGTTTGCATCCTCCCCGAAACAAAAACACCTTGCTCTCTATTGTCTTGGTCTCTTTCTTCCATCTTTAAAAACTCGACACAAACAAAGAGCACCGTCTTCATATTGTTACAACGCAAATGGCGTGTTGTGTGTATTTCGGTATGCCGCGATTGTTGTTCTTTTCAAATTCCAGAATCTTTAACCAATGATGAGCTTGTCCTCCTCGGGGAAGTCGTAGGCGGGAATCTCGAGGTTGAGAGGCGCAGGGCCTCGTCTTATACGGCCCGAGATGTCGTAGTGGGAACCGTGGCAAGGGCAGAACCAGCCGCCATAGTCACCAGCCTCGCCAATGGGGACACAGCCCAGATGGGTGCAGACACCTGCGTAATGTTAGCTGTCGTGTCACCAAAAGTGTCATGTCAATTCGACGTACCCAGCATGACAAGCCACTCGGGCTTCTGGACACGGTCGTCGTCGGACTGGGGGTCACGGAGGGAGGAAACCTCGACCTTGTTGGCCTCGGCAATCTCGTTGGCGGTACGGTGGCGGATGAAGACGGGCTTACCACGCCACTTGATGATGACCTGTAGAGTGTCAATTGGCCATCCGTGCGGCTAGGGCGTCGTTCGGTTAAAAGCTTACGTTCTTGCCCTCGGGGATGGTGTTGAGGTCGACCTCGACCTTGGCCATGGCCAAAACGTCGGCAGAGGCAGACATGTTGACAAGGAACTCTATGATGACAGCCAGCGTCAGCAACCCCATTCCAGCGGCATCTTTCAATTCGTCGCGTCGGGACCGCATACGACAGCAATTGGCGGTCAATTGGATCCGGCGTTGCTGTCAACTCGACTGCATATCCCCAACACGCCATTCTCGTCCCGGGCTAATGGAGATTCCTTACCTTGAACAGTGCTCTTGGCGCCGGCGGCAGTCAGGGCACCCATGGCACCGACCATGAAGTAGGAAAAGACCTTGTTGCTGCTCCCAGAGTTGGCAGACATGTACTTGCCAAAGTCGGGGATCTGGGAGCCCTTGGTCTCGCCCTTGAAGGGACTGCTGTAGCTGGAGGCGCCGTCGGAGCGCATGGCGGTGCTGCTCAGGGCGCGGACGGCGGGCACGGCGGGCTTGGCGGCCGCGCGCAGGCACAGGCGGGAAGCATTCGAGAGAGCAGCCATTGTGCGATTGGAAGAGAGACCGGCGGAGGTTCGCAAATCGGGACGACCGAGGGAGAAGGGTGGTTGGAGTCGAAGGGTTCGGTTGTGAGGTCTTTTCCTGGCTGGGTGGTGATGGTGACCTTGCCGAAAGTTTCGGGACGGGTCCTGGCCTGGTTGGGTTGCCTGAGGCGCCGACTTTTTCACAGCGTAATGTGTGCAAAGCTGGGAAATTGGGCGACGCTGATTGGCTGGTGGGGCTGCTCTCCGGACTCTCCCGCGAACTGACCTGACGCAGCGCCAAGCTACCTTACGTTAGATGGCTCTAGTGGGCACTCGGCCGCTGGGACAGCTTGTCAGCAAGCCTCATTCACGCAGCCCACTCCTAACCTATACCAGCTGCTTTTTCAAAAAGCGACAACTGCAGCTCACACCGAATCATCCAGCGTATTTCATCCGATTAAAGGCGTCAATTTATCTTTCAGACTATTCTCTACGATTTATACAGGACGCCCATCACTTGCTACTTGGTTGTGAAGCTTGCGAGCGTGCTGGAGGGAAAATGAAATGTGGCCGAGCTTTTGCATCTTGAGACAATTCAGCAAATTTTGCGGCACAAAAATCTTGAAAAGGAGTCAATTTCAGTTATCAAGTCCAAGATCGGACCTATCCAGCAGAGCGCCAACATGCGAGGCGGCACCTCAGTCGCCGCGGCGATCGACAAGCTCGCCAACGACACGGTCACTCGCACGTAGCACGATCTGAGAAACAGAACAACACCAGCTTTCCTCCCAATTGTTTCTCCAAAAAAAATCAATAAGGGAAAAGTGCCGCGGTGATCTTCTATTCACCTGCTAAGCTTGTTTCATCGCCAATTCGATTCGGTTGGAATCGCCACTCTTTTGCACCATGTCCCAGAACAACCCATGCTTTGCCATGAGCTGCGCAGGAGGGCCAAACTCCGCCACCTGGCCGTCACTCACGACAAGCACATTGTCAAAGTCGGCTACTGTCAGAAGCCTGTGCGCGACGACCAGAATTGTAGCGTCGCGGAACCCCTCCCGAATAACTTGCTGGATCGCGGCGTCGACTTCACCATCTACAGCGCTGGTGGCCTCGTCCAGAATGAGGATAGGACACCTGCGAAGTAGCGCTCGCGCCATGCAGATCAATTGCCGCTGACCATAGGAAAGATTCTTCCCTCCAGCCTGAATCTCCATCTCAAGATTCGAGAATTTCTCACTCTCATTGTATCCAGTGGTGCTGCAAGACACGAGACGCACTCGTCGAAGCGCGGCAAGCAATGCTTCGTCGCTTTTGCTACCATCCGTATCGACATTCGACCGAAGGGTCCCTGAGTAGAGGAACGGGTCTTGGGGTATGAGACTAAGCACCTGCCGAAGTCGTTCTAGTTTTATTGATGCAGTATCGAGACCATCAATCGAGATGGTGCCCGACATTGGGTTGATGAAGCGAAGAAGTGCACTTGTCAAGCTCGTCTTTCCAGCTCCGGTGCGGCCAACGATACCAAGGCGCTGGTATGGCTTCACGGAGAAGCTCACATTGTTGAGTGCCGGCCGCAGCGAGCTACCATGGCGTACGACTAAATTTCGCACCTCGATGCTCGCACATTTTGGCCAGGACGGGTCTGGCTCTTCTCCCGCTTGACTCTCCTTCTCAATGGAAGCAAGGCTGACGATCCTACTAATTGTCTGCGTAAGCATATTTTGGATATTAAAGATACCGGTCGCGCCGCTTAGAGCGCTATGAAGCTGAAGTGCGAGGCTGATGATCATGCCGGTCTTTGCGGCCGCTGTACCCTGGTGTACGAGCGCGGCCGCCACCACAGTAACAAATACCGCGCCCAGGGCTCCGAGTCGAACAGCAAGCCATTGTTGCCCGAGGATGAGGTGTAAGCCCAGCTTAGCACTTTGATCGATGAGGTCATTCATCTGCTCAATGTATACGCTCGTCCGGTTGAAAGCTCTGATCGTCGCTAAGCCGGCCGCAACCGATGTGACGTGTTCCAGAATAGGTCGAAGCGACTGGTCAATGAGCCCAAAGAGCTGACGAGAAATTTGAAGCTGCTGCGTGGCGACTTTTGCATACACAAACATGATGGCAATGCTGAAGAATATTGACTGCGGAGCATACAGAAAGCTGACGAGTGTTAGTTGTGTCCAACCACTTGTCGGAACAACGTACCTGGAGATGAGAATGAAGACCAAATGAATAATGCTTCCCGGCAGATTATGAATCGTTTGAGTTGTCCTATTTTCCATGGAGTACATGTCATTCTCTAGCGTCTGGACCATTTCTCCCAGCGGCATGCTATCGATCCATGAGAGAGGCGCGTAGAGAACGCTGCTCAGGAGCTTGTTGAAGAGCGAACGCGAAGCATGAAGACTCATACTTTGCAGTATAAGCAATCTCGCTTCCATAACAATGGTGGAGCTCAGAGAAAGTGCCAGATATATTCCGATATTGGTTGCGATGGTGGAATCTGCGTTGTTCAGCCCTGCACGTGTGGTCCATCGTGTTAGCCACCGAGAGCCACTATTCGCGACCGCGCGAGCAACAAGAGTAAACAAGATTCCAGCAACGAGTGGAAGAAAGCCCCCGCTGGCCCATACATAAGCTAGAAAGACATCTTTTCCGCTCAGTGTAGCCAACTTGCCTTTCTTGGCTTGGGGGATATCTGTCGACACAGGAACCTTGTCCGGACTTGGAACGGGTTTCTCTTCTTCTCCCCATCGGCCAACCTTCGCGTTACCGCCAGAGACGGGATCCAAGACCTTTCCAGTAGCGGTACCATTTTCTACAGTAACATGGTACTTGACAGCCAGTCGACACTCATTCAGACTGAGTGACCAGAATGACAGTGCGCCCTCGAGCCAAGCCTCCAGTCAGCGCCTGCTCGCAAAGGTGCCTTGCGACGTGCGGATCAACAGCGCTCAGCACATCGTCGAGTATGATGATTTTCGCGTCCGAGTAGAATGCTCGAGCGAGAGCCACGCGCCATTTCTGGCCACCGCTCAAAAAGGCCCCGTTCAGGCCCGCGACGGTCTTGTCGCCCATGGGCAGAACATCGAGATCCCTGTCTAAAGCGCATGCCTGCAAGACTTGACTGTAACGATCCGCTTCGTATCTTGACCCAAACAAGATATTGTCAAGTACGGTACAATTTTCGATCCACGGCGGCTGCGAGACTATAGCAGTGTCTCCTGGTGTCGCATCAGCTAGCCTCTCGCTAGACGCGAGGTATGCAGCAGGACACAATAGGCTACCCGCAATATTGTCCGCCTCGTCGAGAATACCAGCGATCAAGAGACTTTTGCCGGAGCCGGTACTTCCTGTTACAACGCTTAGTGAGCCTAGAGGGAAATCTAGGTTGACGTCGTGCAACGCAAAACTCGACTGGTCCGAATCGCCACAAGGTCTGTCCCAACAGAAGTCAGCGTTCTTCAGCTGCAGGGTGTCAGAAGGCTGTGCGGAAACCTCTCTTTCCGGCTCTCGAAAATAGAGTTGGAGGCGTTCATAGCTCGACCAGGAGACACGAGCTTCAGTAAGCCGTGTCGGCAGCTCCTTGAATGCTGCGTGGAGGCTGCTGAGCAGATTGAGAGAAAGAAACGCAACAGAAGAGCTGAGACTTCCAGTCTCATACGCATAGGTAGATAGAGATAGAGACGCCAGTAAAACAGGACTGAGATTCAAGACCAGACTCAACATGGCCATGGCAACACCGGCGTGCCACATTTGCTGCAATTCCTGCTCCCTTGCGTTGGCTAGTCTCTTCTGCCATACCTGCTCCAAAGACGAAAGACGAATATGCCGAAGGCTTTGCAGGGCTTCTGAAATAAGATTCGACACGACAGAGTGGGCTTTTGCTCTTTTTGATCTCTTCTCTCGATGGTTTTTCGACAGCATTGTCGAAAGCGGTGCGAGTAACAGGGACGCTACACTGCCTACCAAGACGCTCTTCACGCCGAGAAGCTGGGCTAGATAGCCGACGTCTAGAATCAGTTTGAATGCAACCATGAGAAAATGGTGAGTATGAGCGCAAGCATTTGCAGTTTCCATGCTAGATCGGCAAGTTAGCTTTGGTCCCGAGTAATCGAAGATACTCATACCAATCGTTGGTTATTACATCTGTCAAGGATAGCTTCTCCCGCTGAGCGGAATTGTCCCCAGGTGCGTCCTTTGAGGAAGAACCTTCACTGCCAAGCTTCTTCCGCGTAGTCTTTTCAAGAATAAAAGCTTTCAGTAGCCCCTCAATCGGGATTTGCAGTCTCATCTGAGTGACCCAAACCAGCCAGCTCTTCGAGAAAGCTTCCACTAGCAGCCCGAGACCGAGACCTAGTACCCATGCCCACGCGACAAGGTAAGATTCAGGTTACGCCTCCAGAGTCTGGAGTAACTTGAAGAGTGCGAAGCGACTGCCGAACTGAGATGACGCAGTGACAAAGACGAGCGCCCACTGTCGCAGAATTGTTGGCCAGAAGGCTCGGATCAATTGCCGCCACAAATCACCAGGTCCTCCACGACTCTCAAAGGCTTTCCTCACAGTCCGAAGCCGCGATAGATGCCCAACCTCTGGAAGGTCCTCCATTGTCATATTTTTCGGCGCGACTGCTCCAGCTTGATGAAAAGGCCCCCAAGCAAAGGTCAGCCTATCCAAAAGCGAGACGGAAAATTGGCAATCAACTACTTTGCCGCGGTACATGACTGTCGGACGCCTGGGGATCGATATGCTGACCCCTAGATTGAGTAGTAGCAAACAGACCTCGGCATAGTTCGATGCGAGCTTGTATCTCTTGTCAAACTTGAGCTTGTAAATGGCTGATGCCAAGCTCAAAGCGGCGGAATACGCCAGTCGGATCCCATGCGTATATCGTGGAATACATCGATGTTCCATTGAAATAAGAAGCGCTTGCATTGACAGGAGGGCCTATGCGGTGAATTTGTGAACCAATTTTCTAGTACAAGACGAATCGAACATACCCAGTTGAGGATCGGGATCCAGTCAAGGCCGCTCTGTCGGGTCAAGTCACTCTGCAAAGAAGACTGTTCATGCAGGGCGATAGATATTCCCGCGACCATTGCGCTGCTCATGACTAGCCTTGGAAAAGTAGCCCTGCAGAGCGCTTGCGAGACTTTTGTTGCTTCGCCATCCTCGTCACAATATGTCTCTGCAGATGTTTCTACCAGAAACTTGCGCAAGGATTGCATCAGAGTGAAAAACGAAAAAAGTGACACTGCTGTCGTTGCAGCGATCAGTGTCATGGCGACTGGTTCGTGTCCAGATAGGTAGACTCGTGGCCGAATACCCTCCATTGGGAATTATAATTAGGACTCCAGGATGGGAGGGCACTGTCGTCCGTTGTTGGCCGTTCGCAACAAGGTTTTAACAAATTGAACGGCCATAGCTGGCGTGTATGTGCACTGTGAGTCGAAACTTTGTGGCTCAAGCCACATGCACTGTGATGGATCAGGGAGGAAGCATGTGTTGCTACGGGTTGAATTTGACAAACTTGATACAAAGTGCTGCCAGCGCATTAAAAATTTACATGGGGTTTTTGCATTAAAACAATAATCTTACCGCTGCAACTCCCCAAGGCCAAGAAGAATATCACAGAGAGGGAGGAACAGAGCAGCAAGGCGCATCAGGCGGATAACAGAGCGCAACGGCCATGGGCGTGCCCATCAATCGATCTGAGTCACCGTCGTGTAGGTCGTTGGGGATGACTGTCACCATCAGCGGGTCATGCTGCCGCTTCCGGCTGCTGGATGCGCCCGCAAGTCGGGTACTTTTGTCACATTCCTCGTGAGAGTTGGGGTCAACGTCATGACAAGACTGTAGGCTCTCAAGCAAAGCTAAGTAGTGAGCTGAAGATGTCGACCCGAGGCCACGGACGAAGCCCGACTTTCCCAACGCCCGGACAGGCCGAAACAGTAGCCAACTCGAATAGGTGCCGTCTTTCGTGTTGGGTGCTCGCGGATTTAACAACATAGTGGCGGGTGATGGGCCTAGGCTGATCTACCAGAGCTATCAAGTTGCCTATTCACTACCATTGGTCGCCTTGCTTGGCTAACGGGTGCCCTAGCCGAGCAGCTGGGCCGACAGGGCTACGAGGACCAGGGTTGTATCTGTGACGAAGCAAGGATCTCTTCCAGAGGGTGATTTTCAATCAATATATATCATCAAATGAGTGACATGAATGAAGCGCCAATACTTCACAACTGAATAGTGCAGCCATGTGCCTCTGTAGTCACTCTGGTGCATGGTGCAAGAGCAAGAGGAGCGAGCCTGATGAGCGCGAACCGCAGCCTCGCCCTCGCCACACAAGGGCGCAGAAGACAGGCAGTAGCGGGCCAGAGTGAAGACGGATGGGGTCGTCGGAAAGCAGGCTGCAAAGCACTAGGCTACCAATTACTCTATACGGAAGCTGCCAAGCAAGAAGCAGCCGAGAGCTGAGTGTGCCGACTGGGTTTGCGCACCATGCAACTACTTGCGGTTGCTATCAAGCGCCCGGCCCGTCTGCCAGTCCTCAGCCGCGCATAGCAGCTCGTATAGAAACAGAAAGTTTGAAGCATATAGAATATGTATTTTGCCGAATAAAAGTCTGAAATTATCTTGAAAAAAAAACATAAAAATTCTGTACCTAGACACAGTTCCACCCCGGTCCCTGTGGTCACTAGCATATCTGCCATGACCAAGACTCCAACCAATTCCTCCTCCAACAAATATGAGCCACCAGAGCCATGTATACCTGTATTCTGAACAAAGTATGGTTGAATTGAGCAGCTCATAATGGTGCCTCCGGCTGCGTGTGGAGGTATGACTTTACGGCTCGGGCGTGGGCGTCGCAGTAGCCGGGGGGCCCCAATACCAGGAGTGGCCGCCTTCTGTATGGTCGTCCTCGATTGGCCAACCATACCAGGAGTGGCCACCTTCTATGTGGTCGTCCCCAGCTGGCCAACCGGCATACCAGGGACGGCCACTCACTTTGTGAGCAAGCTCAGCCCGAGCGGTTGTTGCGGGAGGCATGTCGCTGCCATCGCGCGTGACGAGGGCCGGGTTGGGCGAGATGGGCCAGAAATACCAGCGCCGAGAGGTAGCCAAAGCAACGACGTCATGCGTATCAGGGGTGTCTGTAGGCGCAGGAGCAACAGTATGCACATGATACCAGGGATGGCCGCCGTCGCTGCTGGGCTCAGACCCGGGCAGAGGATTGGCCAGACCAAGCTGTGCTAGAGCGGCAGCAAAGACGATGAAAGCCTGGCGATGCATGATGGATGGTGATGCCCAGATGAATTATAGCTTGAAGCAGTGATGAGTTGCAAGTTTGCAAGATCAGAAGAGTATAGGAGATGAGAAGTTGTTGGGATTTGGATTGCGCTCACTTGACGACGACCACCAGGATATATATATCTATTCCATTACACACACGTCCCATGCGAGTAATGTCCATACACAGGCATAACATGGAAATGGGCTATTACGTCCGGAGAGTTCTTTCATACCTATACGTATGTCTAAACGTAGGCTTAATAAAGGTATAGTTTGCCACGTGCCGGAGAATTCTTCGTATTTGCGTTTCCACGATGTGAGCGGCCAGTCGGCTGTTGCTGCGCCTTTGCTACGCGAGCCTTGTGCAGCCCGCTGCAGCCTTACGGACCATGCGAGGCTCAATCGCTTGGCCAATACACTTGATTGGAACTCGCGCATAGGTAGGAGCCCGATCCTACGCAGTCAATGGAAGGGTGGTATCGCCTGGTCCCCCTTCGCGGCTGACCGCGCAACTCTACCTTTACCCTCCTTCCACACACGCCGATAAAGCTGTGCTGAACAAGAGAAAATGAAGTCTTCTAGGGTAAATAATGTATCTGACATGTCGGTATGTATCTATTTCTTTCTTTCCACGCTTTCGTTGGAAAGGCTGACCGAGATAGGCTGCGGCTTCGACGCACTCGTATACTAAACTAGCGAGCGACGATGTCCCTTCTGAAGACCACGACCAATTTATTCCAAAAACTGGAAAGTTCCCTTCAGAGAATCACATCAAGTACATGCGGAGATTGGTCATTCTTAACACTGCCCTCTTCGTCATATCCTTGGGCTGTCTTGCTCTGTCGGTGCACCTGGCCTTGAGCATACGACCACTGAGCGGCAGACGCATCTTGCAAGAAAAGACATTCTACTGTATGTACTCGAGGAAAGATGCTCTAATACGAACAAAGAGCCACAGAAAAGTACTGACATCAAATGTAGCACCGCCCCTCGACTCACTTACACCAGCCTGGGCCGTTTCGGAAGTGGTCACCAAACATCTAAGCTCCAACGAATCCGTGTTCCGGCAGGACCCGGGCCCCCACGTGGATGCTACATGGCACAGATTCGCAGACATGGGTATTATTGGCCTGACCGAGGAACAAGTCGTCAAGCTCGGCAAGGACCCCGTTGTGACGGTCAAGGCGCCGCCCAGCTGGGACGTAGGCAACGAAACCTATCTTGCGCAGATTGACGCCGTCCACCTCGCCCACTGCCTCGACTCTATGCGCCAAAGCCTGTATTATAATTTCGACTACTACCACCCCCACGGCATCCCAGACGTCTACGCGGCGCATCTGATGCACTGCCAAGAGGCACTGGCCAAGTGGCTCATGTGCCAGCCCAGCATGGACTTGATCACTTTCAACTGGGTCCAAGGCCATGAGGGACCATTCCCGGATTTTGACATGACGCGCAAGTGCTGGAACTACGACCAGCTGCTCGAGTGGCAGGACGAGCACAGGGTGCAGACAATCAACACTGCTGAATGGCGCGCCATGGCCGCACCAGAGGGCACAAAGCGAAAGCCATCCCCAATCTTGTTCAAGGAGTCTTTGGACCGTGCACCGTTTAAGGGAAAGACAGCATAGCAGGATAAATACCATTCGACGGGCGGTTGAGTGGGGAAATTATGGAGAGGCGAGGCTCGAATCTGGTCGAGAGAGCCAGTGTTTAATAACATGCAGTCTATAGTCGGGGTAGTCAGATGATGCACCAGGCAGAGGATGGGACACGGCCATGTTTGAGGTGTAGTAATCGTCCTCTCGACTGAAAATGTGCCAGCGGAAATCCAATATATTGTTTTCTTAGCATGCGACACTGCCGTTGACCAATGTAGCAATTGCCAGCTAAACGAGACTGCAGCCCGTGTTGAGCAAAGCAGTTGTCGAGCGAGATACCAAAAGAGCAGATATCGATATTCGTAGCATACCCCCTGCATAGACAGTGATCACGCCCAGCGGCACTCTGCGTAGGCACTTTGCTCGCTGGTCCGTCAGCCCACCCTTGCCCATGCCACTTACATCAATCCCCCTCCACCCCTGCGCTCCACGGCCATGAAGAATGGACCTCTATACAGAAACCGTGGAGCAGACTTGTCTATTCTCGATTATAGAAATGAGAATTCGCCCGACTGCCATGTTGGCTTGGGGTATCCCCAGCACCCACCAGAAGAGGCTCAGTCAGACCACGGGAGGGATCACCGCCGAATAGTGCCCATTCGGATACATCCATCGACCGACTTCACTTCGGAAGAGCTTGCGCCCGGGTAGACGGCCATCACTGAGACTGCCGCGGCTGGTGCATCGCCAATCCGGGCAAACTCCTGTGGTAGGATTCGCCCAAGGCGAACCCCGACTCTGATAAGAAAGAACTTGATTCGGTGACACTCGCAGTGGGCAAGGACTGCTCCGGCGACCGGGCCAAGTATGCGTGCTGCATTGGCAAGCTCGCCTGTCCCTCTTTTGTATTGTCCCACAAAGTAGATTGTCCAGCCAAATTCACCACCAGCAACAAGAGTAAGCTCATGTATCAGAATTCGCCAAGCCACCAACAGATAGCAAGAGCCCGCATTCCGGGCACACGTAGCCGGGCAAACAGTGGCATTTCATTGTCGCGCCAAAACACTCAGCAGGGCTTGGAGGATGTGGAAAGTACATTGGTGGCTCCTTATTCGATTAAATGTCCATCTACCATATCCTGTGCCTCTGAAATGCACCTCCCCGCTTATGCTACAAGACTGCGGCTGTCGAGACTGCATCGCCCAGAATCAATGCATCCGGCGCAGTTCCTCAATCAGGTTCCGCACATCCTCCACGCTAGGGCCGAGATCTTTGCAGAGCTCAGCCTGGGTGGCCTCGTCCAGGTCAAGAAACCTCTCCACCATTTCACCATCCACAAACCGGAACGGGCCATCTGCTTCGCGCGTCTGGTTGCGAAAAGACCGCCAGGCGTGGAAGCTGATGCCCCCAGCCGTCTTGACGTGCTGCTCTATATTTGTCTGCAGGGTAATGAGCAAATCTTGGTACCTTGGTGCAATGTCGCCGTAAAGATATAGGGTCCCCTCAATCTACAAGTGCAAACGTCCACGGTTAGCGTCGAGATGCTGACATCAATGCAACAACTTACAGAGCCAAGGAATGCCTTGGGCGATACAGCAGCATTGTCCGCCGGCGCCACATTTAGCTTTCGAATCCTGTTGATTTGTTCGCCAATGTGCATCTCGCTCGTTATTTCGAGACGACCGCGGTCTTGCTCCGTTGGTGCATCTGGATTCCGTGCCAGCACAATTATGTTACCCTGAGCATCCGTCTCCAGCCATCGCTCATCCTCCAGATGGCAGACTGAAGTCGCCCATGCTGACTCAAAGTGCCTAGCCTTCTCCTCCAGCTTGGCAGGTTCTCCATCCCTTGGCGGCGTGAATTCCACCAACGCCAACGACTTCATCAGATCAGCAACGCCAATCATGTTTCCAAAGACATCGATTGCCACGGGAAAGGACGCTGGACGATACGCAGCAAGCTTCTGCAGCGAACCCTCGGTGCTGGTTTCCTCCGTATAGCTGTAGACAACAACCGTCTTGGAAAGGCCAGCGACAATGTACTCATCCATGACGCTCAGGCAGCGGCAGGCGCCTTTGAGATTGTGCGACACGATGGTGTATAGCTGGCGCTCCTCATCTACTCCCAACACCAGTATCCGGCCACGTGTCTCACCGGCTTCGCCGACCTCTTCGCCAGTGACAAAACTTGTTCCCACAATAAACCGTTCCACAAGAGCACCAGTGTGGTCGGGAAGCTCCGCGCAGATGACGCTCTCAACCATTTCCAGTGTGCTCGAGGCGTTGAGTACCAGTGGAGCGCCCAGTTCTTGGAATATGATTTCGTCCACGAGCTTCACCGAGCATGTGATGACTTCTTCATTGTGAATGAGCTCTTTCTTGACACAACCGAGAGCAAATGTCTTTACTCCCGGAGCGTATGCAACACGTCGAACTGTCTCGAATACTGGTAGCGACTTGACGTGGGTCAGTCGCTCTTTATCAACGTGGCACAGACGAACATGTTTATCAGTCGAGAGCAGTATGGAGTCGGGAAATGCCTCGGAATCAAAGGGGACGACGTAGGTGGCATCGTCTGCAGTCGTGGCAGAGTAAACGATGCGTCCCTCGGAGCTGTATATGAGACTGGCATGCTCCGTAGTAGCAAAGACGCTGCTGGTGCCCTCAACCTCGGGCAGAATGTGTAGACGAGCAGGGCTGCTCCCCAGCGTGACGCTCTTTTTGCCCGACAGTACGAGATCCTCAACAGAGACATTAAAGTTGATGACGGTTCCGTCCTCCAGAGCAACCAAGAGCGTGGGGCCTGATACAGTGCGAGGATGGAGCTGAACTAGGGAGATGTCGCGAGGTACTGAAGCAGCATCGCTAGACTGCTGAAGGGTTTCGCCATGCCTAGCGCTGAGTGTCAAGAGATCCACGATTGTGATCTTGCCAGAATTCCACCATCCAACGACGCCATAGTCCTTCAGATCTGGCGAGGCGTGTAGACTTGAGATTTGGTCAGACTGACTCGAGCGCTCGTGCCCTTGGTATCGTTGCGTGCAAGCTGCCAGGTCTTTTTCGATATTTAGCGACACAAGTACGTTTCCGTCAACGCAGAGCAGCACCCATTTTCCGTTGCATGAGGCCGCTGTGATTTCTCCACCGCTTTCTGCTGCCCATGATGATACCCTCATGCCATTTTCAAGATCGAAAATTGCAGCCTCTGTTGTCGTTACTTGGAGTAGGTGTTCATTGGGCAAGTTGGCCGCGACCAGTGTCTCAGTTTCCAGGTTCATGCCGGCGAACTGGTAGACTTCTTCGATATCCCCGTCTGCACCAAATCTAAAGATGCGAGTTTCCATCACGAAAGAAGCAACAAGCGTGTCGACCTTGCTGGAGCCTTGCGACTTGATGGTAAACAGCCCTTTTGTGTTTTGGATTTCATCCAGGATGCCATGATCTTCCAGCCCAACGCCGCTTCTGATGCTGCGCAAAGACCCGTCCTTGTACGCACCGCAGCCAGCGACAATTCTGGCTTGACCCGACGAAAACACGTTGCCCTGCTGGTTGTCACCCTCTCTGTTGCCCATATCCATGATTGCAAAATCCAGAATGGGCCCGTTGTTGGAAAGAAGCTTGATTGGATACATGGTTCGAGAGGCGAGATCGATCTGCAAGAGCTGAGAGTCGCCGTGGTGGGAGGCCACGAAAAGCATGCCGTCACCCATGTATACAAGGTTCGATGCTCGTGAGGTCAGGTCCTTGGAATCTGGAAACCTGAGAGACTCAACAGTCATGCCCGTAACAACCACACCTGTCGGCTCTGAATAGGTTTCGAGCGTCATCAGGTCCAGGCGTCCATAGTCGTCGGCGAGGAAATAGTGTGTGTCATCGTACATGGCCCAGGCGACGTAAATCTTGGGCTCGTCGAGTGCCGATGACACGCTCGAATATGTCAAGCTATCAAAGTACGTCAACAAAGTCTCGCCAACGACAAGCAGACCCCCTAAATGTGCTCTCGTGCCCTCAGTCTTTCGCACATGGTAACGTTTTTCTTCAGCGACCGGCACAGGAATCAGCATCGATGCGTACGGGTCGGCGATGACTTGATCAAGCTCCCGATCTTTGTGCGGGTCAAATTTCGACACATCACTGCCCTTGTCGTCCTTTGTCAGTCTGTAAACGGCGACGCGAGCTTCCTCCTGGTCAAGCTGAGTCTTGTAGAGAAATGCGATGCGAGGATGGCCCGTACGACTGTGGATGAAGGCGCTGTCCTTCATCCACAGCTCTGTGAGGCGAATTTGATCCATTTGTTCGAGCTTGTCAGAGACACCGCGCCTACTCGGCAAGCGGAACACGTTGAGGACGCCCTCCCACATGTGCATCACCATGTACTTGGCCGTGGGATCTACCAAGCACTTGTTTTGACTTTGTGACTCGCGCATGTACGGCTCGGCGATGTCGTGAATCGCCTCATAGTTGAGTTCTATTCCGTTCTTTTCCGGATTCCAAGAGACGTTGAAGTATTGTAGTCGCTCGGTGCCGACAAAGAGGAGATCGGTGGTGGCATCTTTGGGTCGCAAACGCTGCAGCATGCATATCGTGCCATGTACGACTTTGGTGTGCAGACACGTCATGCCCTCTTGCGTGACGCGCCATATCTCGAGTCGATTCGCCTTGCTAAGAAAAGAGCTGGTTAGCAATCACGCCGGGGATGAGTCGCCAGTTGAGGCCCAGATGCCGGCACTGGGAAGATGGGCAGACATACGCGACAATCAAGTCATCGTGGTCCGGAGAGCTGAATTGGAGTCGGATCGCATGGCGGATGCTGGTCGGTAGATGTACTGGCGCTACATACGCCATGGTGAGGGGCTGACGTGCACGAGTGCGTTGTAGGAGGCAAAGTATGCTCCCTCGAAGAGCTTCGAGAAGAGCTGCATGTCGAGAGAAGTGCGTCACTAGCAGCCTTTGGTGCAGCTTTAGCGCTGTCTGCTGCCTCTGGTGGGGTGCCGGAGTTTAGAGCAGTCGATGCAAAAGATTCCAGCCAAACTCCGAGGGTGCGGTGCTGTAATGCTGTTAGAATTCAAGTACCTTGGAAAATATGGGTGAAAATGGGATTTGTTCTACTAATGTGGCAGTTGAGAAATTGGAATGCTGTTCTATAAGTGGTTGTGACACTGCAGACCTGACTGCCCCATCGTTGTCTCGAGCGATCGTGCCGCTTTCACAAAGCCATGGCGGCAGCCTTCATTGGCCACTTGAACATTGATATGTAGGGAAATTTACCGACAGCATGCTCGATAACGCTGTGAAATGGACAAGGTTCAAGAAACTGCCGAGAAGTATGCACAAAGACATGGCCTATTCCATAGCCACGGCCATGATACATTTTCGGCTCAAAACTGCTTGGCCAGCATCCAAGCTTGCGACAGATCTGTCAGCGAATCCATCAAAGAGGATTTTCCCAGTGACGATATAGATTTTCCCCAAGGTTCTATAAAATTCGACGAGGAGCTTCTGACCGAAGGTGTGCAGGATGAGCCAGGGGTCAGCCTACAAACAGGACCGCCGTTTTCCTACCCATCAGACTCCCTGCACAGCTTACTCCTCGAGTTACCAGACATGGGACTCAGCCCCTCGATTGACTTTAGGCATCTTTCTGGTGTCCTTGGGTTTGTGGCATGCGATTGGCTCGCTGCACAATATTTACCTCTCATATCGGTAGACCAAAACAAGGACGAAGGTCTCGACTTTCCACCCCACGTCGACCGGCTGCATCAGGCGCTCCAATACAAAGCAGATCATGAACATATTGACAATTTCAACGCCCTTCACAACACAGTTGAACACGAGGTCAAATCAGAGGATGAGGTAGAGTAGCACTTGGAGTCGTGATGTGAGCTACTCTGACCCACGGTAGGTTTTCTGTATTCGCGAAAATACATTAACACCACGTCAATCACCAAGATGCAGCCACAGCTGTACATTGAATTCTTCTCTGATAAGGGATAACACCGACGAGCCTCAACCAGCTCGTATAGAGACGCTGCGCAGCGAAGCGAAAAAACAACGCATCTCGATATCGTATGATGAGGGTGAAGCTGAGTCTCAAGTGCCGCATCTGGAGCCGGAAGCGGCAGCAGTATCAAAATGCATTGCCGAAGAAGCGGTAGCGATTGCAGCTGATGGTGGTAACGTCGAGGCTGTCAGCGCAGGAATCGAAGAATCCTCTTTGGATTTCGACGGGCGCAGCGATCCGAGCGACTCACACTTTGACGACGCCTTTTTCGTCAGCAACGAGCACGAGGACGCTGAAGACGTCCAAATGCAGAGCATAGCGTCAATATTGGATCGAATCGACAACCTATTGATACCACTGCCAATCATTCCAATTTCTATACCAGACCACATCACAACCGATTGGCTGTCCATGCTCGGCACGCTCAACTGGGAGCACCACAAACAACCTGTACCTCTCAACGTTGACGCAAGCCTAGAAGCAGCGCTTCCGTGGGCACCTCTCCCTCCTCGCCGGAGCTGCCAGTTTGATCAAGAGGCCGTCGAAGGACCGGGCGAGTGTCCCGCGACGCATGTCCAGGAAACTACCCAGGAACTCATCGCCGTCATGGGCAGCATCGAAGATGTCGAGATAGAGGAGTGCACGGAGAGCAAAGAGCCCACGAAGCCACAACCGCCGTCAAAGAACTCGCTTGATTCGATGATAAGGCTCCGGCTGCAAAGAGCGGCGTCCGAGCGAGCGACGCCACAGTCATCGAGTCGCAATCTACCACTGCGATCGAAGACTCCCAAACCCATCCTCCCGAGCGCAGACGACCCCGGCGCAACATCAAAGCTGGTCTCGGCGTTCATGACGCTTCGAGGTGTCAAGAAGCCGCGTGCACATCGCAGATGATTTCGCAGGGCAAATATCAAAATATACCAGATTGCGTATTGTGGAGTGCGTGTCTATTCTTTAATCATGTATCCAAACGTCTAGATGCAACTAAACAAAAATCCGCAAAAGAAGCCAGGCCCCAGGAGCCGAGTTTTGCCCGTGTATATAACCATAAAATAACGTAAAAGGAAGAGAAAAGCCAAACTTACATCTACGTTGAGCCCGCTTCAGCATAGCTCCCACAGCGGTCGTGGCATTCTGGACAGGGCCGCCGGCGCTGTGTGATGAGCCTGCTTCAGCCCGACATACACCACCTTGTGCGACGAGCCGCTCACCAGGACAGACCTTGACGCCAAGCCGTAATAGTCCGAGATGGAGTGCGTCAGCCAGCGCTTAAACGAGGCGCTGCTCTCATCCTCCCCAAACGAGTCAAAGATGACACCCTCGTCCACCGTCTCCCTCTCCACCTCCCGTCGCGCCGCGCGCCACTTGGCCGCCTGTTTCTTCTCGCGCAGCTCCCGCATCGCATCGAACCGGCCCGCAAACACAATCTCCTCCTCATCCGAGTCCAGCTCCTCGTCCTCCTCCTGCTCCTCAGCCGTCTCCGCGCCCACGGCATGCGCGTGGATAAACTGCCGCACCGGCTCCTCCAGCGCGCGCACCCAGCCCTTCACGACGGGCGACCGCTTGGCCGACTCGCGCAGGTCGCGCGGCACCTCGCCGACGCCCAGCCCCGTGGCGCTGCCGCTGAGCAGCTGCTGCTTCTTGCGGGCGGCCTGTAGGCGCCGCGTCTTGTCGCCGACGCGCTCGCGCACGCCGCGGTCCCAAAACTGCGCCAGCTGGTACGGCACGTCGTGGATGGGGTGCGTCGGCTGCACCTGCCAGTCGGTCGGCTGTGGCGGCTGCGCATTGGGGACGCCGATGAGACGGTCTGTTGAATGTTAGCGAGACCAAGAGTCGCTTTTTTTTTTGCATAGGGCTGCTTGGGTGCAGAAGAAAAAAACCACGTGCGACCGTTTGGGAGTGCTTAAAGGGACCCTTACCATTTTCCCAGCGGCGCCGCTGACGACTGCCTTCCTTGCCTTTGAGGAGCGCCTCGCGGCGCGCCATGCTATCGCGTCGCGAGGGCGGTCTCCGAGGCGGCGTGACGGCTTCTTCGGCGTCAAGCTTGACGGTGCGGCCGTCTGCTGTCACCGTGCGGGCTTTTGGGAGCACATGCTCGTCGATCGGGATGGACAGCGGCGTACCGGTGCCGCGGGCAATGGGCGAGACGCTGAGCGATTGCAGAGCCGATATCGTCCACGCATCAATGTCGATGCCGGTGCTGTGCGACGAGGGCGCTTGTGCAGCGTGCTGCGGCGGAGCTGGGCTGCCGATGGCCATGGTTGTGCGAGTAGGGTGTGTATAGAGGGGTCCGAGTACGGCGTCGGTTCGATCGGTGGCAGGTGATCTCGGAAGAAGATGCAGTGTCACAAGTGTAACTAGAGGCTCTGTCGTCTCAACAAGAGCCAAACGGTTCACACAATCAATGCGTAGGCTGCGAGATGATGGAGATGTCAATTAATAACAACCGAGAGGGCTTAAACCTGGGGAAGCGGCTCTATGACTCCATTGTAGTGATACGCGTGCATGCCAGGGGCGCTAGATGCTCTCGAGTGGATTGTGCGGCCAATCAGCAGGCCAGCGCAAGGCATGAGGAGCGATTTAGTGGATCGCACTCTAAGATGCGTCACAACCCAGTAGGGTTCAAGGGCGCTGCCTGCGCGCACTTTACCAGTAATGGCAGACGGCTGTGCATCTTATGGAATGGCGTTCTTAATCTGCCAATCGATACCGACGCGACCCGTCTCTCGTGACTATTCTTGCCTATCGCTAGAAGCCAGTGGCGGAAGAGGTTTAGCATACAGTCATCATGAGGCTGGAAAGGTTTGGCATTTGAGCATCGGCTTGCGCAGGTTCAGAAACAATGTAGAGGTAATGCTGAAGATAGCATTAGTTCTAAGCTAAAACAAAGTAACAATGAAAGAATCTGCGGTGCGTGATATGCATAACACACTAATGGTGATTCGACGACTTATAGCTCTTGTGAGGATTGCCGATGCCGCCAGGTTTCAGCAGAGGCTGGCTCTCTCGTGCAATCGCTCGCTCTTCGCGGTCCTGAATATGCTCCAAGTCTTCCTCGGTTTCCGCGTAGCGTTCTGGGTGCCCAGTAAAAGGACCCGGGAGACCACGCTCCCAGCCTTCAGAGTATGTGCGGTTAGCAATAGGTCTTTGCTGGTTAGACTGGTCAACGGGCGAGTCGGGTTCGTTGATAAGAGGCGCCCCTTCAGGCTCGGCAGGACGCTCGCGGCGCCGAGCAAGCTCGTAGTAAACACACATGAAGAGTACAGAGCCCTGCATGGCCGCAGTGAGCAGGTAAATAGCCCATGTACTCCAGCCCTCCAAACCCAGCCGCATGTACAGGCTACCAGCAAACAATAGTCCACCCGGTGTCTGTATACACATCATGGGAATGCTCAGACTGCCGGCATGCTTGAGATGATATGTGGTCCAGATTTGCGGTACGTATTGTACGGCGGCCAGCGCAGCAGCCAGCACGCCGAGAAGATGGGCCCAAAAGTTGAGGTGCTGGGGCAGGGCAATGGCGAAGACGCCCGTGATGATGATGGTGATGAGTCCGTGCAAGAAAGCAAGCAGTCCAACGGCCGCGGCGGTTTGCCATTTTGGCGATTCGCCAGCAAGTTCGTCCTGCGGAACCGCGGCGTCCTCGTAGCGAAAGAACATGAGGAAAAGCACGAGACTAGACACATGTCAGCGATCCAATCGGCCAGCCTCGGGTTTGGTAGGACCATACATGAGAGTGAAGCATAGCCACTGCCCGCCAAGCTGGGCGATTCCAAGCATACCCGCGGCGCATTCGAGGCTCTCAATTTCCTTGCAGCAGCTCATGGCTGCACGTGAAGGTGGGACAGTCAATATGTTTGCAAATCCGGCAGTCGCCGATGTGGTCCCGAGAAGCACAAAGTATGGCGAAATGCCCTCTGCCGTTCCTCGTGATATAATTCGATAGTGCTGTGGTAAATAGGAAACGAGAAGCCCGAGGAGGATCAAACTATATTCGAGGACAAGTTAGCAGTCTGCGTCGAGAAGGAGATGGCGTAGAGAGGTCCGACGCACATGGAAATGACGACCTCAAGGTATCTAGGAGTCCTGAAAGCATCGCACCGCGAGGCGACCTCGTCAATAAAGTCCATGGCGGCAGCGAAGGCGCCACGACGCCCTGATATGCAAGAGAGGATTGGTGGGTGTTGGGGGCAGGTTCGGCAGACGAGCTCTTATTGCAATCTGGATCCGGCCCGCCCGTCACCCGGCGGCGCTGGTGTCGGCGGCTGGCGGCAGCGTTTCCGACTTGGCGAAGAGACGGTACTGGGTGGACGAGTGTGTATCGCGAGCGCAGGTGACGGTATCGGATAGACGAGTCTGTGTATCGCGAGCCCAAGTGACGAAAGATCTGCCGCGACGAGTGCGTGATTAAGGAATGGAGATGCCAGAGGGATGAACAGAGGCCGAGAGCAGTGGAGCTGCAGGAAAGGCTGCTGAGGATGGGTGACAGATGATGGGTGACGGGATGAACTGGTCGCGGCGCAAGAGAAGCTACGCTGGGGCTGCACACTGCAGGCTGCCTGTTGGGTGTGGGTGGAGGATCCAATCACGCATGTGGCAGTGTGCCAGGCAGTGCGGCCGGAGCAAGGGCGGGCCTTGGCTGCTTGGCCGAGCGGGCTGGGCTGGCTGCTGTAGGCCGCTGCGAGCTGACGCTGGGAGGGCGGAGCTTTGGGCCAGCGCGCATGAGCTGTCAGGCACAAATGACGTATCTTCAGGCGGGCTGCTGGCCCTTTCAGCGGCCACCCATCGCCGAACGATGCCAGGCAGCTCGAGGGCGCCGCTCTGGCTGCGACATCACGCAACAGCCGCTAAAGCCAGGGCAATACCCCACCGCCCGGACAACAACTGTGGGCTTTATTGGGATCGGCTGGTTCAAAGTCAAACCTGCAAATCTGCAAACAGCCTCTGGTTATCTGCTTGGCGGCAGAACTGCCCATTCCGACTGGTGTCCAAGTTGCCAAGGACCATGCATTGATGCTTATTGTGGACGCCCTGGCTAGCATGGCATATATTTCGGCGAACCATAATACAGCTTGAAACGGAAAACACCCGTTGGACAAGTATGGACTCGGCCGCGCAGCTACCAGGCGTCGCCCAGTCCCAGACGCAGACTGCTTCTAGCTCCTCTGCTACATTGATTGCACAGTGTGCTGCCAATTTCAACCCAGCAGAAGCCAGCAAGTTCTTCTACTCTTCTGCCCAATGGACAGCCGACGGCACATGTCTTCTGATCAGCTCATCTGATAGCAAAGTCGCGACTTTGATCCTGCCGTCGGATCTCTTGGAAGCCGATCCGATCCAGCCTCTGCAGCCCCAGGCCAGTATTCAGCTGCCAGAGCCCTCACAATGCATCGCTCCAGCTCCGTACTTTTCGCTATCCAACCCGGCGACGCAAACTTTTATCGCCGGCAGTCGTGATCACCCGCTGCATCTCTATCATGCCTTTCCCACGGAATCAGAAACGCCTGTGCCACTGTGCATGTACAAGCTCATGAGACATGAAACGGAAACATACATCACACCATCATCGATTCTCTGGCCATCGCCCGGGACTCACTTCTTCTGCGGTTCGGCAAACCGCATAGACTATTTTGATGCCTCTCGCCCAGGCTCCGATGGTCCTGTTCACACTATCCACACGATACCATCCAAGAGACATCTCTTGAAAGGTGGTGGGGTGGGAATGAAAGGTACAGTTTCGGCTCTTTCTGATTCTCCTCCCCATGCTCCTGGCGCTGGTGTCGTAGCTGCTGGGACTTGGACACGTTGGATGGGTTTGTACGACATGCACCGCGTGGATAAAGCCGTTGCCAACTGGAACATCGCGGACGCCGATCTGCAAGAGTTCGGAAGGACTTTTGGTGGGCAAGGCATCATCCAAACGAGCTGGAGCCCATGTGGGAGATATCTCATTATCAACGAAAGGCACGCGTCAGGCCTGCTTGTCTATGACATTCGTGGCAACGGAAAACTTCTGAGCGTTCTCAACGGGCGCGACTGTGAGACGCAACAGCGGCTGACATGCGACACATTTGGAGGTGCAAACGACGGTCCCGGCTTCGAGCTCTGGGCTGGCACAGAATCGGGGTCAGTCAAGGTGTGGGATGAAGTTGGTCTGCACTACGGCGTTGTTGAGCCGAAATGGGACTGGCCTGCAAACGAAACGCCAATAGGCAGCACCGTCGTCCACCCGAGTGGTTCTGTGGTAGCTACTTGTGCCGGCGCTTGGCGACACCCTTCGGACGGTGAGATTGACAGCACAAAGGGCGGCTCGAATGGCGGCAAGGTCAAAACGAAAATACTCGGTGGATCTGCCATCAAGTTATGGTCGATTACTAGCCAGCATCAATCAGGATAGAGAAAGATGTTTGCCACTAGAGCATAGCATTGAAGCAATGTTCTTTCGGTCAGCAGTAACGGGCAGCCAGAGTTTTCGTTGCCCCAAAGCTGGCGAGCAACGCATCACTCGACGAGGATGCAAGGACCTGGCGCTTTTATTAGTGCCATGGTACACAGCCGCACGTGGCAGGAGCGCAACGCTAGAATGAAAATGCAACGCGATGTTGAAGGTGGAATTGGACCGAACTCCGCCATTTTGCGATCTAAGGGAAAAGGGCCCTTCTCTGATACGAAACCGTCTCCAAAGCTTTACATTTGGTTACAGCCTCGAGGATGGAGCCGATAGGACACACTCGGTATGGCCAGCTAGCGCGGCGGCGCGTTTTTCGAAAAGCAGTACCAAAGGGCCTAGAAGAAATTTAAAAGGATCCTAACAGGAATGCATTTCACTCTCGGGTTCTGATCCCATCGCGGCAATTAGCATCATCACCATCCTACAGTGACCGCACATCGCGGGGATTCGGCTCCATGCAACGCTCAACCGTCACTAGGTACTGGCCCCAAAAGCTACATGCGGTCAGCCTCGCTTTTACAGCTAAACGTATTTGTCAAGTAGAAAACCCCACGTCTTGTGGCAGGGTATGGGCAAAGTCTGGACCCTGCTGGCACAATCATACCTGTACGAAACTTGGGAGAAGGGTCGAAACAGACGAGATCCATGAAATGGAAGGACTGGAAAGAGATGATGATATTTTGACGAGTCGCTCCTCGTTAGTAGAGCGGCGATTCTTGTTGCCAGCCACTTGGAGGTGCAAGTGAGTGAGTGTGGGTGGAGCGGATCTCGCAGGGCGGGCAGATCGGAAAGATCGGCAGTGCATTGTGCTCAGACCAATCTCAGCATAACAGACTTGCTAGCAGCGAGATGTGCAGCACGGCGTTTCCTTGATATAAAAAGTACCTTTGGACGAGCCAAGCGTGGAATCAAGAGCAGACACTGGCAGACAATAGACATTAAAGACTACGCTAAGCTCCTAGCTACCTAAGCTGTTACATAAAGGGTGCAATCATGACAGGGTTAGCCACAACATCAATGCATGTCGACTTTGCATCCCGTGACTCTTGTCATACAGACATCGCATATCGCTGTTACCCGCCGCACAACTTGCGGTATACCGATATACAAATGATGGAGAAAAAAGTAAAGTAGAAAGAGAAGAAGAAAATAGAGAGTGTGTCATATGTGGTTGATCAGTGTAAAGAACATTGACACTGAAAAGCGAAACGAAGGATAAAGAAGGAGAAAGGAAGAAGAAGAAAGTGAAGAATGAAGAGGAATGGAGGCGGGGGGGAGAAGAAAAAGAAGTCGTTATTCAACGCGTGTCCATGCCCTCTTCGCCAACTCCATCGTGTGGATATCACTCGCAGATTTTCCCTGACGCACCATTATTTTCATCCCCAGACGGTATATACACAACTTTTGCCTCAACTGTCCGTTGCTCACGATCGAGTCAGGTTTCGGGTGCGGCCACCGCCAGTCTGCTGCCAAAATGGGCGCTCACCACCGCGGCGAGGCATGCTGCCAGTGTCCACGGGAGAAAAGTTTTCAATATTATTGGTAGGTGCAAGGACGCTGTCCTGCGTCAGAGGGGTCTGGTCAGTATCGGTGACGGTGTTGGCGCCACCGATGATGCCACCTTTGGCTGTGGGAGGAATAGGCCATGATTCTGAGTCCTCACGGTGGTGTCCAGGTCCGGGCGGCCTAGGCGCCGGACGAGTGTCGGTCATGTCATCGTCGCCTTCGTAGTCGTTTTCTGGGCTGGCCAGCGGGCGGCTAGAGAGGGTTAGCAAACGCAGTCTTGGTGCGTCAGTTCGGACAACTTACCTGATAAACTTGGGCTCCTCCTCGGCCTCAGAAGCCTTGGGATTCTTGTTGCGGCGCCATAGAAAGATGCCGAGGGCTACCAGGAGCACGAGAGCCGCGAGACCGCCGACAACACCGCCGACAATGGCACTGGTATGGCTGGATCCTGCGTCGTCCTTGTTCGAATCGGCACCGGTCGGCTCACTATTGCGGCCCGAGGTGCTACTGGGGCCTGTGCCATCACTGCTAGTCGCCGAGGCCGGAGTCGTAGTAGGGCGCAGAGAAACGGAAACGGTGGTGTAAGCGACGGCAGCCTCGCCCGAAGCCGTCAGAGCTACCGTGGTGGCCATGTCAGAGGCTGAACCGCAACCGTACTGGAAGAAGCCGCCTTCAAAAGTATTTTTGTAACAAACATCCCCAACGCCACAGGTGAAAAGGTGAGGGTCAACGACGCCATGACCTGGGTTGTTTTGATCGACGCAGCCAGTGAAGATGCCTTGAGTACAATCACCCTCGTCCGGACAGCAGCCGACGGCTTTGTGCTCGGCATCCACGACGCAGTGTGAGCCGGCCAGACATGTCGCGGGCAGGTCGGGGTTGCCTCCTATGTAACCACAGACGGTGTTGAAATCCCGGCGGACGAGCTGGGCAGGAATGGTAGGCGTCGCGGTCGGCACGATGGGCCATGACATAATATCCATGGTGCTGGTCGGTCGCATCGTCTGGCGCGGGAGGGCGTGTCCTAAGACTGGGGCGAGAATGGAAGACGAAATGAGCATAGAAGCCGCAATGGCATGGGCGGATTGTCGCGATGATTTTCGGAGCGTCATGATGGTTTAACCTCTGTCGCGCAAAGCAGCTGAATGATGGTTTTTAGTCCAACTGCGTTTCCCAGGAGAAGAGAAAAGCTCGGCGTTTGTTGCGCGGGACGAGTCGTGCGCGTGTTGTTGTGAAATGCGGCGAGTGATGCAAGTGGCAGCCGACAGCCAGCGTTACAGGACCTGAAAATCGTGCACGAGGGGCAGCTTGCCAATGATGCAAGAATAACGTCTTTTCTGCACAAAAAAAGGCAATGGAAACAAGAAGTGAAAATGAGTGATAAGCAGTGGTATACTACAGAGCCATCGGGGTGGTTGGCCGGGGAAGGGAATCCAAGGAGAGAAACGAAGGGATGGGCAGCCGGGCTGGGTTGGGGGGCACAGAAGGAAGAGGGAGGAAGAGGTGGGTGGGTGGTGATGAACCAAACTGGCAGCCACCCGGTCAGGCAAGCACAACAAGGGCCTGGTGATGGTGATGTCTTGGCAAGCAGTGCTGGTGATGAGGCAGGTCTTGGGTGACAGGGCAAACGATACGAGACAATGAGAGGCGGTATACAAATGGCAAGGGTCAAGGAAGGCAGCGGCTTAGACAAACAGACAATGGGGGGGGGGGGGGGGGGG
>JARJRE010000396.1:0-63055 GCA_030783385.1 Akanthomyces dipterigenus | reverse complement strand
CACGCAGCCTATAAAAGGTGGTTTTTAGTATGTGTTTTTATGCTTTTTATAGGTATCACCCCCTATAGGTGTCTTAAGGCGTATTAGCGTTAGTAGATAGATTCTTCTTTAATTAACTACCTTAATCTATGACTAATAACTGCCCTGCGTGACAAAATCCAAATTTGAAAGATGACCCCACTCAAAGCACGAAGAAGGATCAGGAAAAATTCACGAGGGCTCGTAGTGGGAAGGGAAGAGACATTGAAACAGGATTGATGAATCTGTCAACCTTGCGCAGTGCATCGCGCAACCCAAGCCTGCGCGCGTGGTCTTGTTGGTTGTCCGCCTAACCAGTGGCCCCTGCTGGACCGCTTGCGCTCAGCCACCTGGTCAATAGAATACTGGTTGAAACTCCCCATGAAAACAGTCACCAACCGATTTCTCGACTTTGCAGTGGTTTAGAGTTGTAGTAAAATTAAACTTGTATTTTCTATCCGTAAATTGCGAGGCAAAGTAATACAGCCAGACTCCTCATCCGGACCCTCATTTTCCTGAAAAGTTACACAATTTCCATATTCGACCCAACCATTCTCTATTTTAGTTGTAGTATCGAGGCTCATCAAAGACGTGGTACCGATGATCACGCACACCATTACCGCGGAACATAGCTGGGAATCTCCAGCCAACCGGCACTGCACTCTCCTCTACCCGGCGATTACGCTCCTCAGTGGGGATCGCCTCAATTTGGCGGACCTCCGACTCAGACTGTGGAATCACAAATTTGGCCACTTGCAACTCTGTATCTGTAATCGTGCTACGGCTCACGCGAGCGTATCCAACACGCCTGAGGCGCTTGAACAGAATGTACTCGCACCAGCGGTCCCAGTCGCTCGGGTCGACATCGTGCATGCCAGAGGTCTCACTGACGTAGGTGTTATAGTTGCCTTCCAAAGGCTTGGTAACAAGGTAGCTGAGCAGAATGGCCGGTCGAGGCGTCGAGCCCATGAGCTTCGAAAGGTACTCGGATTGCAGGCGACGATCCTCAGGGTCTTCTTCCTGTCCAGAATGGAAAACGAAGACATCGACAAGCTCACCGTACACGTCAAGCGTGGCATGGATGGCAGGAGCGAGCTCACCAACAGGGCTGGGCAGCAGGTGATGCTTCGACTCGACGATCGGGAACTTGGACAGCAAGGCAGCACCCCAGGTGTGCTTGTTGGGGCCAGGACCGTAGTCGACGTACATACCCAGGTCCTCGGCCAGGAACTGAGTAGTATCGCGGTTGCCCATGATGATGCGCTGCAGATCAGACTCAAGCAGGCCAACGACATCGAGCTCCATCTCCTTGATGAGATCTCGCATGCGATACTCAGACGACCACATGTCATTGTCGAGGGAGAAGTGGATTGTCCAGATACCAGCGGTAAGCACGCGATCCTCGCCATGGTAAGGCTTGTAATCGTTGGTGGGGAATCGCATAAAAGCTGCGCAGAGAAAGAGAATGTTGACGACCAGAGTAGCCAGCATATTGTACTTTCTGTGCTGGGAGGGGGAAGACCGGCGAGGAGCAGGATGCTTGGGCTTGGAGCTGTTGTAGTTGAGGACGCCCGCACCGACAAGAAGCATCGTGACCAGCATAACCCAGTCGGTGTGCTCACGCACGAGGGGGCCACCGGGCACAAACGCATAGGCGACAACCCAAACGTGGAAGAGAACCATAAAGTTGTAGATAAGGAAACCTAGACCAAAAGTAGCGGCGGGGCTCTTCTTTGAGGCAGAGGAAAGGAGAGGCACTGCAGCAGCCATAATGTAGACAGTCAGCGCGAGGCCACCATAGTAACCGGTCCAGTGACTGAACAGCGTTAGGAAAAGAGCTCCAACGGAGCCGACACCAAAGGTCAACCAGCTGCCTGCCAGGTTGGGTCGCAAAATTCCGATAAAGACACCAACCGACATGGCGCCGAGCGTAAACCATCCGTGGGTGGAAAAGTAAGGACCGCGGACAGGGAAACCTTCCCAGACCCACAGGATCATGGTGCTGGTGTCGGAAAGTAGCGAATGCAAGGCGAAGAAGAGACCGCCAATACCGCAGGCAGAGAGCAATACGGAGCCAGGTAGCTTGTCAGGTGAGGAGCCGCTGGTCAGAGGAGCACGGCGAGTGAAGCGGAGCACGGCCAAAAGTCCAAGGGCCAGACCAGTTCCGTTCCAGCCGCCGTTGGCTGCATGCATGACGGGCCAGATGGGGTTGTTGGTAGTCCACGCAAACTTGGCCGTTGCGGAGAGAATCAGGCCAAGCAGCAGACCAAGGATCTTGGACTCGAAGCGTGCCTCGTGGATCGACTCAGAGGAGAGCGTGCCAACCCAGCCGAGGCAGCTCATGGCGACTGCAAAGCCGACGGTAAATAGGCGGTATACAGGGTCGACAACGAGATAAGCAGCTACGCCAGAGAGCGAGAGCAGGTGGACGATGCGGAGGTTGTTGACAACGAGTGATCGCAGGGGACCGATGCACAGGAGGAAAGGCGAAATGGTGGACATGACAAAGGCTTCGTAGCCAGAAATGCCCATGTGCCAGAGAGGGAAGTCTGCTTCAGTCAGTCAGAGCCCTGGATGTGTGGTCAGAACTGCTTACACCAAACGAGAAGACCAAGACTAGTGAGCATAGACCAAAAGACAAACTGCGATGTAGTCAGCGCCGAGTTCTGTTCGGCAAGCCATGGTATCACTTACACCGTGGTAGATATCAGCAGCTGTGTCGAGAGCTTCGGTCCAGGTAAAGCGCAAGGCAAACACGCCAGCGGTAGCCTGTTCCTTTCTGCATTGACATTGATTAACGAGCGACCCCCAAAGCTCGCGGACAAACTTACTCCTTTTCCAGAACGGCAGACGGGACAGACTGATTGTCACTGCGAGCACATTTTAGAACTTGGACTCACAAGAACAAGCATGCCAGAGCGTCGCAGGCCAAGATGCCGGCGCTAAATTGGCAGCCATTGCACATACCCCTTGCTTGAGCCTTGGACGTCGCGGACCACAATCTCAAATGTATCGAAATCCAGGGCCGTAACGGCATCGAAGCCGACGTCGAAGAGAATCAATGCCCACTCGAAAAAGGCGTAGATGGTGTAAGCTGGACAGTGCGTTAGCTCATGTGCGCCACGACGCGTCGGGAGATGAAGCCGGCACGTACCTCCGGCAACACGATGCACCTTGTGCTGAATAAAGAAGTACACGAGGGGCACCAGGGTTCCGAAAAAGGCACCGGCAAGGTACTTGCGATACTTGATGGCCGTGGGGTTGTTGGGGCTGAGAGCAATGCAGCCAGTGGTCCAGGGCAGGGTAGCGACAATGTAAGAGATCATAAGAATGTCGTGCCAATCATGGTCATCGGTCGAGGTAATATAGGTCCAACCACCGCAGGTCAAGGTGCGCAGGACACCCATCGCGGCTACGAAGCCTGGCAGCTTGGTGCCGGGCTTGCGGGTTAGGAGGTACCATAAACCGACAAGGGCGAAACGAGGACCTGCATTACATCGATTAGTCGTTCCAACTTGCGTGTGCGGGTGCGTAAGAAGCTGCGTAGAGATCCATACCAGATGTAATGGCAATAAAGATCATGAAAAAGGACCGCTCGGGGTAGCGGTCGCCAATCGTGGCGGAGACGGAGGGGAACCATTCCTCGGGGTAGTGGTAGAATTCATTTTCGACAATCTTGTGGTAGTGGAGAGCGACACCGATAATCAGGGCACTGATGAAGGCAGCTGTAGGTAGCGAAGAGAAACGAAAAAGTCAGCGAATCGGGCCGGTGACGATGCCAAGCGAAGCGCATCCTGGACGCAATTCAAACATACTGTACGCGACGACGGTGTGTGACCAGCTGACCCACTGGCCATTGAAGGCCAGGACAACGCCGCCATCCTTGTCCTTGTATTTAGGAGCCATTGCGGCGCGACAGTAGAAGCAAAAGAATGAAATCCGCAGACTATTGCACAGCCCGGGACATCCGATGACAGCACAGCGCGGGGAGGGAAGCCAGGTGAAGCACGCGACGATGGAGGAGGGTGAGAGAAAAGGAGGACAAGCAGTGGTGAGACCCCTGGCAGGCGTCTTTTGACAAACGGAGACCTCGGAAGCTTCGCCTCGCGATGGCGCGTCTTTGGAGCTCGGCCTCGCCCCTGTGGAAGGCACTGTGGGGTAGGACAGGCACTGGAGTGATGGAGGATTGGTTCGCTGACAAGCTGTCTAGCGTGTTCGTTAATTTACCAAGAAATAAAAGAGGCAAGGCTGCAAACATGTGGTGATGGTGTTTGGCGGAAAGCTGTGCCGAAGATCATCCGGAGTACACAGCAAGCAACGTGGCCGCTGCGATTGAGTCTACAAATTGGGATTTTAATGATTTGCTGAAAGAACATACAAGAAAATAGACATGCAGCCAATTGAGAAGTATATTTTCTTAATTGTCATATTAGCGGCGAGCCACCAGCTCTTGCCAGCTAGCTTGTCTTGCGAGAAGTGGGAAACAAAAAGGCAATGAACTGCCAGAGCAGTCTACCTCTAGAAGGGAAGACAAAAAATAAAGGCAACACTTGAGAAACAAAAATGACATATAAAAGAGGTAGTGTAGCAGGGTTGCAAATTTCCATATTAGATATACGTAGTAAATAGCACAAAGTGCGTTGCTAGGTCAAGCCACTCATGCTGAGCCATGCTGCCTGCTCATGCGACCAGCCCTCTCAAAATGGAGGGCGAAAGCACAAGAAGGTACACACATTACATACCCAAAAAGACAAATCAAGAGAAACACAAAGTGAAAGCACTGCAATGGATTACGACTTTATGAATTGAGGTACAACTTAGCTGAACAATTTTGTGCTTGCACGGCCACATTGCCCATCAGCCACCAAGGCTGAAGCCACCAGCCACACTACACAAGCTGTCCCACTAAAATTTCCAGACAGCCTCGTGAAAAAAATCCAGCAGCAGATTTTCCACGATCATCTTCAATACCTTGCACAAGAGACCTCGAGCGGATCAACTAAAATGGCGGGTGTCGCTGAAAAAGCGCGCTTCTATCTCGAGCGTTCCGTACCGCAGCTGAGAGAATGGGAAGAGAAAGAAATCTTTACCAAAGTACGTTGCGAAACCAGCCTCTCTCTCACTCTCAACTTCCTTTCCGCCGAGAATCTAACCTCTACCTCTCTTCTTTTTTTTTCTGCAGGACGAAATTCGCACCATTGTCCAAAAACGAAATCAATATGAACACAAGGTCCTCTCGCCCGGCAACACCACCTACGACTGGTCCTCGTACGCGCAGTGGGAGCAGTCCCTCGAGACCCTCCGGGCCAAGCGCTGCAAGCGCCTCAAGATCCGGCACCTCGCCTCGGCGCACGCCGGCCAGGGCCGCGTGCTCGGCATCTACGAGCGCGGCGTCGGCCGCCACCCGGGCAGCAGCGCGCTCTGGCGCGAGTACCTCGCCTACACGGCCGGCATCAAGGCGTCGAAGCGCTGGCGCAAGACGGTGGCGAGCGCGCTGCGCATGCTGCCCACCGACGCCGACCTGTGGGTCGTCGCCGGCCGCCGCTCCGCGCACAACGGCGACATGGCCGCCGCCCGCGGCTTCTTCATGCGCGGCTGCCGCTTCTGCACCGCCGACGACCGCCTCTGGGTCGAGTACGCGCGCTGCGAGATGGAGTGGCTCGCCAAGATGGAGGACAAGAAGAGCAGGAGCAAGACAAAGGAGGCCATTCTGCCTCTTGCGCGCCGGCCTGCAGAGGACGACGACGGCGAGCTGCGCATCGATGATAGCGAGGATGATGGTGAGGACGAGCACGGCATCATCCTGCCGGAGCCCACAAAGGCCCAGGCCAAGGTCATTGACAAGCCGGCCGCCCGGCAGCTCGCCGCCTCCAACCCGGCCCTCGACGGCGCCATACCCATGGCCATCTTTGACATTGCCCGCAAGCAGCCCTTTTACGCGCCCGACGTCGCCGAGCGCTTCTTCCTCATGCTCGCCGCGTTTCGCCCGCTCACCCCCGTCTACCCACGCGTCGCGCAGCATGTCCTGGACGCGCTCGCGGCCCAGTTCCCCCGGGACCCCGCCACGGCCAGCTGCCGCGTCCGCCAGCCGATTGCGGGCGTCAGCCCGCTCACGGCCGACTTTCCCCGGGGCCTGCGCGAGGCGCTGCCGCGCCTCGCGGAACAGCTCGCCGCGACGTCGGATCGCGAGGCGCTGGTGCGCAAGACGGAGGCGTGGATCGACGAGTGTCTCGCGGTCGAGGGGCTGGACGAGGGCATCAAGACGGTGTTGGAGCACACGAAAAGTAGCCTCACCGAAGAGACGGATTGAATTGCTGGAGCCTGAAACTGAGCAATGCGTTTCATCTACGAACATGTCGGTTTACTTTTCGGGGGTACGGTTTTGCTGCATTTGCGACACACGCTGGAGTCTTTGTTTATATGCACATAATAATTGAGCTACATTTGTATAAAAATGCACGACATGAAAGAATACAACAATGCAACAATGATTTGTTCTTTCCAACAAAGAAGTCAGAAACGCCAAAACCGTGATGATGCCTTCCTTGCCGCCGCCAAGTCGTTCCAGTTGCCCATTCCAAAAAAACGCCAGTATAAATAGATTTCATCACGTCATCATCCATCCTCTTTACATGGCCTCGCTGAAACGAGTGGCAACATCGGACAGCATCCGCAAGCTGTAAAACTTGGCCACGCGCCGAATGACACCAAGCTTGCGGCCAATCTCTTCCCTCGACACCGTCACCTTCCATTCACCGCTGCAAGTGCAATGCTCCATAAACTCATTCATCCGCAGCGCACCGCAGCGCGCGCACTTGAGATCCTGCGTCGTCCATTCGACCGTCCAGCTCTCCACCATGGCCAGCAGCCGCTCTTCGATGGCCACGCGATCGTACTCGGCACCGCAAAAGGGACAGTTCCAGCCAGCTCCGTTGGCAGTGCCGCCTGCGCCGAGGAGATCCTCGTCTCGGCAAAAGTCCAAATCACGGGCCATGGTACAGCTGTCACACGAGAACTGGGGCAGCTTTAGACTCTCTGATGGATTCGCAAAAGTGCCCTCCTTGGAAAATTCTCGCACCTCAAAGAGTGCGAGAAGCTCTTTGCGCAAAAGCCGCGCTTCAAGAGTAATGTTCTTGTCCAGAGAAAGAATCTGCATGAGGGACTTTACGAGCTCGAGGATTGCATTGCGCGGACGCAAGTGGGAGCCTGGCAAATCTGAGAACGAATAGTCTCCAGCAAGCTCCGGGTGCAGCAGCTCTCGCTTCTGTTGAGCGATCAAACCAGAGATGGCCTTCTTCAGAGGCTTCTCATAGCTCTTTCCTAGGATTATCTGACCTTCTTCCTTTTCACCGTTGCGGTTCGGTAGCTGTGTAAGTCGAGGTGTCGAGTCGGGGTCATTTGTTGCCTGGCGCTTCAGACTGTGCATGAGTTGAATAAACTCAATGACCCATGTCTGGAAGCTAGGCTCCAGGCGCTTCGGCAAGAAAGTAGCCATTTGCCAGTGCATGATTGTCTGCAATGGCTGCGCATCAGCTTCGACAACCTCTTGGCATGCTTTGCCGCCATAGTTGAACTCGTCATACCAGACCAAGTAGTCCCAGTACTCCTTAATCTCCAAATCGATAAAGTGAAACAGTGGCTTGCTCTTGATTGATTTGATTATGTACTGACTGTAAGCGAAGGCGTTTCCAACTTCGGCTTTGGTGGTCTGCAGAATGAGGCGGTTCGCGTTGGCAAACACAACCTGGGAGCCGACGCGGCGGAAGTCGCCCATCAGCTGCTGGAATGCTTTTCGTGACATCATTTGCACATAGTAGTGTAGAGCACGGTCGTACATGAAAGAGTCAGGATTCTCCACCCAGCGAACGAGATGCTGAACAAGGACATCTGCCATGGTGCTGCCTCGGCAGGCCTCAGCCCACCAAGCCTTTACCATTTCACGCAGAACCAGCACACCTGCGTTAGAAAACGCATTCTCGGACGCCAAGCTGTCCGAGCCATCTGCAGAAGGGTTGAAGGAGACCGAATCGGCACCCTCCAGCTCGTTGACCAGCGATGAAGTCAAAATGGTATTGATTGCGAGGTTGCGAACGTCCAAATCGATGCAGACAGACGAGTACGTGCCGGGATTGTTGACATTTGGCATCTTGACAGCATCTAGGGCCCCGACCAGATCATCCTTTTCGTGGCCTGCATGATCTGGGCGAGGGCCAGGTGACCACCACAGCACAATGTTGTTAGCTTGCAGTCGCCTAGCATAGGCAATGTCGATCAAGTAACGAGGATCGTCTCGCTCCAAGTTGCACAGAGGTACATCGCCGTAGCGAGCGAGTGCCGTGAGATGCAGAATCCAGGAACCAAGACCAAGGTAATGTCCCAAAAGACGTCTGGCGACCACAGCTTGCCAGCCCAGTGGAGGCAGTGAACTGTCAGCCGCATCGTACTTGAGAGGCAGGACGGGAAACTCTCCCATTACAGGAACATCGTGAACGAGCAAGTTGCGCTGCAAAGACTGAATGACCATCATCTGGGGACGATGCTGATCTTTGCGCATCTGCTTAATGACGTCTCCAATTTCAAGATGAGCCTTGCGTCTCGTAGTCACTTGCGTAATCTTGAAATTGACCTTCTCTTGGTATGTAAAGCAGTCTTGCCAGTTGGTGCCGGCAGCCTCTTCCGCCCGTTTTGAGAGCATTTCAGAGTACATGCGTGCGATGTTGGGCAGGTCCTGTCCAGAGTCGCGATTCTTCTGCAGAATGATAACGTTGGCCTTGTCCGACGTAGTTGAGAAGATGCCAAAAATCTGGCGGTCGCCAGCCGTTATGTGAGAGACATAGATGTAGGCCAGTGGTGATGAGTCAAGATATGTTCTTGCTTTGGCAGGTCGCTTGAGGCCATCGAGATCAAAGCCATGCTCCAAACCTTTACCAAGTACAGCATTTTGCTGGTCATCAATCGTGCATAGATTGCCTAGACGGAGCACAGCGCGGATGTTGAGAGGAATCTGCTTCTCATAGACACCCTCAACGCTGGGATGATTGAACAAGAGGGAAAACTTTGCTGCCTCGTTGTAGTAGTTGTCTTCGGCGACGGTGAGTTTGAACAGATGAGTAGATGGATGGCCATTGGGCAAGGTGTAGTTGACTTGCTCAACTTCGCACCCCTCAATCTCGACGTCGGGCAGATCCTTGCTGCGCAGGTTGAGGAATACTTGTCGCGGAACGCGGACCTTCAACGTATGAATCTTGGCATCGATGAGGACGAAAGCCGTCACGAGACCAGGAGTCTCGGTTGCGCGAAGCTGAAGCAGTTGCCATGTGTTCATGAAAGTTAGGTGTGCTTGCTTCATAAAAGTCTGCTGAATGTTGCTGCCAGTATTTCCTCGTCTTTCTCCAAACAGCTGACGGCGACGGACACGAGCCTGTTTTTGAAGCTTCCACTTCTTTTTCTGGTACTCCAAGAAGCCCACGTAGTCGTCCGATGGCCCAGGCATAGTCTTTGGTAGGGTCGACATTGGATCGGCATTCTCAACGGGCTCTGGCGATTTGCGCTTCTGCGAAGTGGGAGCGGGTTGCGAAGAGGCAATGGCGGCATTGACCGGCTTTGGCTTTAGAAGCCTAGCGCCGTAGTCCTCCATATCATCCATGCGAGGGCCGTTGAGGTTGGTGATGTCGCCAAGGGGTTCTTTTTGGAATACATCAGTGAGCTTCCTTTGCTTCATCTTATCGTCCTTGATATTGATTCGTCGTTGAAGCCAGTCAGGATGAGCCACGCGTGGAACAGGGTTGCGCACTTTTTGCAGCGCAGCGGGAATTGTAATGAGCTTCTGAATGACTGATCCCAGTCGCTCGAGATAGTAGTCCCAGTCCAAGAGGGCACGAGGATCTGTGTCTGTAGGTTCCTCCTTCAGCCACTTCTTCAGATATGTACGCTTGACAGACTCTTCAGCAGAGAAGATGGCAACCGGGACGGCTCTTTCGGTGACAGGAGCATTCCTGGGGCGGGAACAGATGATGAACTTGCAGTTCAATCCCTTGTCTTTTACCATCTGCTCTCCCAAAAAGTCGGCCAAACGCTTTGCAGTTGTAATACTCGTAGATTTTTGAGTTCCATACTCTTCCAGTGTTTTTGACATGCTTCGGTTTTCAGAAATCAGTTCCATCAGCTCCTCGTCGGCCAGAGTCGATCCTTTGCTATGCAGGACATCCAACCATTTATTGGCTACTTTTGCTACTGCTGCGTAGCACTGTGCCAGATCGTCACCCTCCAGGAAGAACTTGAATATCTGTTGCTGGAAGATTTTGATGAGCTTCAGTTCACCACGTCTCTTGAGCTCGAAACCTTTCAATTCAGCAAGACTACCATCATCGTTGAAGACAGCATATCGTTTCTTCAAATTCTTGTCCGCTTCCTTCGAGGTGGGCAGAACCATGGCCTTGTAGGGACCATCGACTTCGAAAAAGATGGAGTTGTCGCTGTGAGTCTCGTACTTGAAAGTCTTCTGATCCGTAAGGGTTTGATATTGGTGATTGGTGAACTTGTCGTGAACTAAATGGTTCAACATGACGCAAGGGTACGAAATGTTGAGCTTCTTTCCACTCTTGAGCTTGAACGCAAAGTTTTCTGGGAACGTAGCGGGAAGCATGCACCAAATACCATCCGTGTCCAGTTCCAGAGGGCGTCCCAGCCGCTCAACCAGCTGTCTGGCAAGCTGAATGATGGTAGCTCCGGTTAAACACGTAACGCCAGCCATTTCCATGGAATACCAGCGAGAACCCTTTCTCATGACATAGCCATAAAATGAGTTCAGAATGACTTTGTGCGCGAGCTGTAGCGAGTCGTACACAATACTCATCTTTTTTGCCGCCTCGACTTCGCTCGCTAATGCTCCGGCAGACTTTAGAGAATCAGTCTTTCCTTTCCACACCTTTGCCTTGCCTTTGTAGTCGTATCGTCGGTCACGAAAATCACGGACAGTGTTGATGTAAAATGGATTCTCTCTTTGGCAGATGATAGCCTCTCGAACAATAGTCGTAGAGTCGTGAATTTTGTGGTAAACTTTTTGCGAGAAGATTTGCAGTCGCTTTCTGACGAGGGTGGCCCTCTCATCTGCTGAAAGTTCCTGAAATGTCCTCATTGGCGAATTAGGGTATTTGCCAGGGAACTTCTCGTTCTCCAAAGTATTTCTGATCATGTTGTACTCGTCACGCTTGGCAGGCAGGTATTCGCCTCGCCATGCCCAAGGCATTCGTCTGTCGCAAGTCTTGCCAGGTCGGTTAAAATCGCATGCAGCACAATCGGACTCCGTAATCATGGAGTCAGGCTGTAGACGATTTGTCGTCATAATGTTAGGATACATGGAGGCGACATCGAGATGGTAGATGAGTGGCCGTTCATGTCGATTGGGTGTCTCCTTCAACAAGTTGAGCTTTTCCAGAATCTGCGCTTTCACTTCGTCATAATTTTCAATGTCATCGAGTGACTTCTTTTCCTCAACAGTGATGACGAACTTTAGCGCGGCGTCTATGTCCTTGATCAGCTCATCAATTGCACCGGTGTCAACAGAAAAGTCGACAGGGATATCGGCACGGAAGACGCCGGCCTCAATGCTCTCGACGTGACCACCGACATAGGTCTCCGAGTCAAGCAGATGGCCGTCCCAGAACGCTTCCTTTGGCGCAATATGCTTATTTGGTAGTACAATTTCTCTTTGGTATGCCTGGACCATGAGTAGCATCTCGCAAAGTGTTCCTGTTCCCTTTCGCAAGGTATCATCGCCACCCAGAGGCAAAATCGTGCAAAGCGAGAAAATGAACGGGTGCACATACTTCATGTACAGATAGTATGTGGCCACGGCATCGGAAACTGAGTATTCGGCAAGAGTCTGTGGTCTCTCGACCGCATAGGGCAACATGAGCTCGGGGTCGAGCTCGTCCGGGTCGTATCCGAGCTTCGCAACAGTAACTGCCTTTAAACCACGGGAACCTTGGGGAAGATAAGAATCTCGGTTCACCCAGTGGAAGCAGTCCATGTGGACACCATAGCTGCATTTGTATTGATCATCGGTGTCCTTTTTCCAACCGATTTCCTGGTACATGTCAATGCCATTGACGCTAGCTCTGGCTTCGACAAAAGGCCAATCGAAAAAGTCACCGTTGTAGGTTGCAATGACAGTGGGCCGAGCCTCTTTGATGTGAAGAAAGAAACGCTCTAGAGTTGCTTTTTCGTCGGGTTCGTTGAAAATCATGAATGGGCCAGGATATTCTGGCTTGGGCGTATATTCGAAGTCACCAATATCTTCCGAGATGATGTCGCGGTTCGTGATGAGGAAACCTTGGCCGTCAATCATGTACGAAATCATCATGACTTGGTCGATCGTAGCGTCGGGGAACTTGAGAGGTAATTTTGTCGTTTCGATGTCAAACGCCAGAACAACGGGGTCTGCGGGCAGCGATCTTTCTTCGTTTGGCAGAATCTTTGTGACGCCGTGCTTGGCCTCCACGAAATACCACTTTCCAACTCGTATGTCTAATGTGGTGTTAGCTTTGACGAACGCGCGGTTTGCGTCCAGTCATACCTAGATCTATCATTACTCGTACGTGGTACGGGACATCATACTCGCGCAAGTCGACGATGAAGTCGCTGGCGTCGGAGTAGGAATTTGCTGCGTGTCGTTCGTCATCCTGTACATCGTCAAACAGGTCAAAGTTGCCGTTTCCGTTGGCACTACAAGCACGCGCTGTTAGCGAAAGGCCTCTAGACTATTTTCGAAGCATACTCACGTAGCGACTTCGGCATAGGCGTCCATGGCGCTCATGTTCTTTTTGTTCTTCTCTGCAATAGGCATGATGTCTTTTCTCGCGGCCATCAAGTCGTTGACGTTGGCAAAGTTGAGCTGAATGTATGTGCGGCGATATCCAAGCAAATGGTTGGGCATGCTCAGGTCGTCCTTTTCCACCCTCTGCATGGACTTTACAACGCCATCACCGGGGACTCTCTTGACCCATTCTTCGACTTCGGATTCGTGACCGCGCCTAACCGCAATGAGGAAGTAGGGGCTGTATTCGAGAGTTGCCTTGAAAGTCGAGCCGTCGAGCTCGATAAAATAGCAATCGAGGGCTGCTCGCCCAAAAGGCGACCTGTCGTCTTCTATAGCTGTCGGTTGTACGTTGACAAGCCAGCCCTCTTTTCTTCTGCCGCTCTCGTAACGGGCAAAGCCCATGTTCTCGTCAATGGTTTGCGCGAGCTTGGCGCGTTCCCATCTTTCGTCTGCAGATGTGCCTTCGGCTCTGGAAGAGGCAGCGAATGTTCGGTTTCGTGCGCCATGGTAGGCTGACTTGCCGCCTCGACGGAAGCCCTTTTGCGGGCGCCGCAAGCTTGTGTTGGGCATTGTGAGAAGGCTCGCCTCGCGGGCCGCCTGAGAGTTTGCGGCTGTCTAGGAGTTGAGCAGGCCTATGTCGACATGGGATGTGAGAGTGCACGTTCGAAGAAGGCGTATTCGCTGCAATTCGTGCTGTACTGCACTTCGCTGCCAATTAAAAAGAAAGTGATATTTACAATGCTCGGTTCCAGAGCGCGAGAGAATATTGGTGTGGCACTAGGCAACGTCAGGACATGGCTATTCTAGCATGCCTCTTGGAGGGAGATACGCGTTTTGACGCGTAAAGCGTGACACGCTGCTGGCCAGTTTTAAATGGGCGCGCTCCACCAGTCCTCGGTGCACCACCATGGACAGACCTGGGGCAACGGAACCTGCAGGCTGTATAAGTGTGCCCGCCCGGTTAATACGATGATTTTTTAAAGTGCTAGATTGGATACTACGTCTATAACATTATTACCATGATAAAAAAGGCGATTTAATATATTACGATATAGATTAAAGCTAGATTTACCGATTTCTTCTACTAAACTCAATAGCAAACGCCGCCGCCTTTGCCAGGAGAAACTGGTAGGCCGGCTGCTATTTTTGGTGGTCATGTAGACCAGCCTGGCGGGGATGATAGCTCTGAACGGGGTACGCTGTTGCCAAGGGCTGTTTTACAACTAAAAACACGCCTCAGATGATGCAAAGTTTCTTAGAATCATCTACTTTCGAATAAATAGCGCGACAGGGCTCTAGACAGGATCATTGCTTCACTGACTATAATTGCCCTTGCGTTACAAAGCAACTTGTGGCGTCGATGGACTACGCAAGAAGCCTGCACCTCTCCGGTTCGCGACAATAACAAGGAATCGCCTATTGACGGCCTCGATTGTGGTTGTCGTTTTTCTCCTAACTCTGTGGGGAAGTGTTTCGAGGAGCACACTCAAGCAAAGAGAAAATGACACGCTGGAGCGCATGGCACGGGGATGGGACGGCAGTGATTTTGCTGTAGGCTTTCATCCAGGACAGTCACGCTTATCTCTCCAGTATTACAATCTGTTATTCAACCTGAAGAACATCTTATTTTGTGACAACAATCATTCTTTTCTAATATGAAAGGGAGCTTAAGCTCAATAGGCGTTCTAGTTTCTAGAAGTGAGTTTATGTTCCATCAGCGACAAGGCTTCGGATTATGGTGTAGAGCATCCGTGGCCGTAAAACGCAGCCTCTAAGCCTGGTGCGAGTGCGAGGCGCTCAGCTGACCATCACTTGGAGAAAAAGTCCCCAGCGGCGGATTAAGTTGTATAGAAAGATATTGATAGTTGTTGTTATATATCGACTGCTCGCTTTCTTTTTTTCTTTTTTTGCTTTACATTTTGCAGAGATTGCAATGACCGGTTATCGTCTGGGCTCTACCAATTTTGGACTGGACTTTGACCCGCCGCCGTATCAGAAAGCTCCAACTTATATAAGTAAAGTGTCTTCGGGGCTAGATATGCCAGTCTCTATCTCTACAAAGAATTGTCATGAGCGTTTGGTGCTCGACAGGCATTGAATTATTATTACAGTGTACCTTGGCATGCCTGACGCTGTAACTGGTGGGCCGCCCGAACTTACAGCTACAGCACGCGACATGCCAGAGAGCGCTCGGCTTTTCCGATATCTCTACTCGAATCTAAGAACTCGAATAGAAAACACACTATAAGTGTGCGAATCTCTACGTTTATGAGGATAAGGCGGCTATAGAAAAGCAGGAAGCCGCAGACTATGCACGAGATGGGTAGACGTCGTGCCGGCATCGTGCAGCTCGATAGAGTGGATCTCCAACTTTGAACCGCCTTCAATCCGACGTCAAGCATCTTCCCCCAACGATTGATCTTGCACACACCGGCGCCCCTGTAGCAATTCGATCCGCCGGGCCGCTGCGCGCACCTGCACCATTCCTTGGAGACCAATTGACGCCTCGCGACGCCAGCCATGGCCGGCGACGATCAACCCAGTGCGCCGCAAGGCCTGACGGTTCCCAACTCCGTCAGCGGCAAGCCCGTCCAGGCCGCCTGGTCCACGCCTCTCTCGCCTGCCGACAACCCCGACGACAAGACGAGCGCGAAGCAGCGACCCACGATAACCGACGCGGTGGCGAGCATCAAGACCGAGGACTTTGCCAACGTGGCCAACGCCCCGTGCGCCCGCAACGGCTTCATGACGGGCATCGTCACGGGCGCCGCGGCAGGAGGACTGAAGCTCGTGGTCCGAGGTAAGGGCAACTAACTACAAAAAACAGCAAGAAGAAAAGTAATCAGGACATATGTGCTAACGGGGAGAACTGGGCTGCAGCAAACTGGGCTGGGGCCGCCAACTGGGCCGTCGGAATGTTTGTGGTGGGCGCGACGGCGTCGTACGAGTACTGCCAATACAGCAGACGAGTCGAAAAGAGAAACATGAAGCGCGCGGTTGAGGTGCATGCGGAAAATCAGCGCATGCAGGCAAAACAGATTGCAGAGCAAAGAGAGCGGGCACGGAAGCTTGACGAGGAGCGCAAAGCTGCGGGGCGGAGTTGGTATAAATTCTGGTAAAAGGGAAGACTGCATCAGTAGGGGATGGGAACTTCTTTTTGGGTCACAGGTTTATGTATCATTAATTGTATATTGTAAAAAGTAGCAGCAGCGCTGCTGCGCGCTTCGGCCATGGCCGCACCAAGCAGAAGAGTGTCTTTTGTTGGACAAGATGAAATCGACAATAAATAGACTTGAAAAGGCCAAGATCAAACGCTACTTAAAAGTTAAATAAAAAAACTCATTTTTCCGTCAGGACTCCCTTGAAAGCAATTCAGGATGGAACAAAACTCCGCCATCATGAATGGAACTCCAATTTAGAGCAAGTCGGATCTGATAACACCCGACCGTCGCTGCCTTCCCACCAAAAACAAATTACAAAATAAAATCGCAAAGCTGGTCACTATATAGTGACTGCTATATTCCGAAGCTCTGAGTCGCTGAAACGGACCTTTCTAGGCGAGGCCTTGCCAATGCCCGATGGAGTTTCACCCTCACGGCGGCGCTGGTTCCGCCGAGCGCGAGCTTCGCTTTCCTCGCGCTTTCGGTATTCCGTGATTTGCTGTCTGCGCTTCAAGGAGCGTGCATGCGCGATAGCTGGTGTGGGACGGAATCCGATGCCGTTTATACCTGTGCCGTCGTCATCCTTGTCGTCAGGATCATAGACGGTGATTTCGTCCTCCTGCCACGTCAGCGCAGCGCGGATCGGATCCACAATGCGAACATCTTCGTCGTCACTGTCGCTGTCGTGTGCGTCTTGCGAGGGATACATTTTGAGCTTTAGAGGCCGTGCTTCTGCCCACCTTCTCGACGACCCGGGCGACCCAGGCTCGAGAGCCTGGTTGCCTTCGCCAAGTGTGTCCGCCACCGGCTGAGGGCTGGCTTCTTTTGACGGGACAGCGGCGGCAACCAAATCTTCCGCATCAGAAATATCTCTCATGGGCTGATCTGGTTTTTGGCGCTTAAAAGGAGGCTCATCGACGACATCGGCGGTATGGAACACCCCCAGGCCGACCCCACCCCCACCACCTTGCAGATCCAGTCCTTTGAAGCGGTATGCTACAGTTGTTCTAGGACTGCTACTGCCATCTTCGACAGTATCTTGATTGTTGAGATTGAATGTGAACTGGAGTGGCGTGAGCGGCGTCTCCTGGCCACGTTTGCGCTTGCTGGGTGTCTGAAACGGAGGGGACGACGAAGCCATGATGATGAGCTGTAGGATTCGTCAGGACTGAGCCTGTAGCTGGTCACATGACCATTCTGCTGGGCAGAACGACGGAGAGCAAAGTCTGGGATCGCGCCTCAGAGCCCTTTGTTTCCAAAATGACAGAGATGCGAGCTGCAAGTAGCGAGGCCAGAAGGGCGAGATGGTGAGGTTCTGGCAAGACTGGACACGGCGCTACCTGGTGGTGGGGCGAGAGCGTTGGCATTCAGGCGATGGGCGGGTGCATGAGATGGCGGCGCGATTTTAAACAGGAGAAAGTGCCGAGTACTACTTACCTTATTGTCAGCGCGGTGATGGTGCTGGCTTCAACATAAAAGCTGGGCGGCTGACGCAAGTTATATTACCCGGCGATGGCACTATTTGAAATAGCATTCGCTGACAGGGCCGCATGCTGGTATGGCGTGGCCAAGAAGGGCTTGCGAAGGAGATTGGGGGTTGGGACCTGGTACATCCTGTTCGTCACAAAGGAAGCTGAAACATAATTGGATTACTATGTACTAAATATATCGATAGCCTTATTCTAGTTGTGCGACTTGATGTTGGCTTGTCAGGTCAGCTGTCGTCTTAGGAAGCACAGTTGATGTACAGCGACTGACACGTCCGCTGTCAAATATGGCACAGGCTATACAAAGTACCCGTTTGTACCACGTACGATTCTAGCGCGTTTGACAATGTAGCCATCTCCAACTGGTTCTCTGCATGAGCACACACGTCAGATGACGAAGCCACTTTACGGAAACGTGGACCAGCCAGCTGCTGGTGTGGAAGCTACTCCGCACCATGGTGTCAACTAGGAGCTCACTGACAAGCTCCATCACCACAAACGATCCATCTTTCATCTAAACAATTCCATCTTGGCGTTTCAGAGATCAGAGGGCTCGATCTTTGCTTTTGATAATACGCCAGTGGAAACAAGCGCATCTTGGTTCAAAGAATCATGGCTGGAGACGCGGCTTTCAGCTTTCTGCCACTAGGTGCCATCATCCAGGCATTCAATGTCAAAGGCATCAACATCGTGCAAGGCTTCCCCACGCAGGAGCTTTACGAGAAGCACAACAGCCCGTATTTCGGGGAAACCATTGGCCGTGTGGCCAACAGAATCAAGGGCGCCCAGCTGGATAGCGTCAACGGCAAGACGTATCCTCTAGTCGCCAACAACAGCGGCAACACACTCCATGGCGGCATCGTCGGCTGGGGCAAAAAGGTCTGGAACGGTCCGACGGCAGTAGGTGTGCGCGAGATCCCCGGCGTTGACGGCTTGCAAGGTGGCGAGAGCGTCCAATTCACACTCAGAAGCGACGACGGGGACGAGGGCTTCCCCGGCGCGCTAGACGTCAAGCTGATTTACACGGCGGGTACGCAACAGAGCGACGGCAAAGAGGTGACCGTGCTGGGGATCGAGTACGAGGCGCAGCTGGTTGGAGGCGCCGACGAGACTGTCATCAACATGACGAACCACTCGTACTTTAACCTCGGCGGCGACGAGACCATTGACGGTACCCAGGTCAGCCTCGGCGCCAGCCAGCACCTCCCAGTCGACGGCACCGGCGTGCCCACGGGCGGGCCGTCTGCTTTTCCCGGCGTCGAGGCCGGCAAGACGATTCATCTCGGCGCCACGGAGCCCGCCTTTGACAACTGCTTCACGACAACGGCGGACCCGGCCTCTGCGCCCGTGGACACGCGCAAGCAGTCGCTGCAGCTGCACCTGGCGGCGTCGCATCCCAAGACGGGCATCCACCTGCAGGTTCTCAGCACCGAGCCGTCGTTTCAGTTTTACACGGGCGACTTTACCGACGTGCCCGCCGTCGAGGGTGCCCCGGCCCGCGGCCCGCGTTCGGCGTTTTGCTGCGAGCCCGGCCGCTGGGTGAATGCGGCCAACGTGCCAGAATGGAAGAACATGACGCTGCTCAAAAAGGGCGAGACATATGGCGCGCGTATCGTGTATAGGGCGTGGGCATAAGCAGGGAGCTGGCACGAGTGTTGAATCAGCAAAAAAGTAGAATTGAAATATAGGGACAGTAATGTTTCGTGTCACTGAACCGTCCGTCCAGTAATCCGACATTTACTTTTTCAAAACATGTTGCCTCCAAACGCCTTTCAAATAGTTCTCTGTACGCCGTCCGGCATTTCAGATTTTGGTCGGTTGAAATCACTTATTTTTAGTCAGAGTCGCTGTCGTCTCCCAAAAAGGCCAAATCGGCATGCGCTCTGCGCCTCCTGGCCGCAAAGCTCACATCCTCGTCCTCATCCTCCTTGCCGTTTTCTTGATGCGCCTCGCTTCCGTCTTCATCATCGTCGTCGCCGCCCCGCTCCTGGTGATCATCGCTCTCGGCCGCCGTCTTGGCGCCGCCGCCGCCGCCGCCGCTCTTGTGGCGGCTCTTGCGCCCGCCCGCGTCCATGCCCCAGAGGCGGTCCATCTCCTGCGCCGCCTCGGCGTCGGCCAGGAGCTCGCGCGTCTCCCTGATCTCGCGGGCCTTGGCCTCGGAGAAGCGGCCCTCCATGCCAATGTCGGCGAGCATCTTCTTGAGGTGCCGAATCTTGGCGCGCGCGTCGCCGCAGTCCTTGAGCTCGTGGTGCCAGAGCTTGCGCACGCCGCACTTGCTCAGCTGGCCCTGCAGCTTCTTGACCTCGGCCTCGAGCGGGTCAGAGGGCTCTGCTGCAGCGCTGGTCTTTTTCGCCGCGGCCTTGGTGGGTTTGGCGGTCTTGGGGGCCTTGGGTCCCGACTCCTTCTTTGTCTTTTTGCGCTTCGTGGTAGGTGGCTCGTCAATTACATCCGAATATTCTTCTTCTTCATTGACAACGGGGTCTGGCGATTTCGACTCGGATTTGGCTTTTTTGTTGGGCTCGTCCTCGCCATCTAGGTTGTCATCGTTGGAAGGGTCGGCTGTAGTGCGCTTTCGTTTTCGTTCTGGCGAGGAAGAGCGCGTCGCATCCTCTTCCGAGTTCTCAGCTGTTACTTGTGTCTTTTTGGGTATTCTTGAGTCCTTTTTCTTCTCCTCCGGCGTCCAGCCGTCTAGCAATTTGCCCTGTCGCATGGAGTGTGAGAAATGGCAGTTGTAGCGATTGGGCGAGAACAGTGATTTGCAGACTTACGACATATTCTTTGATGACTTCCTTGCTCTTTTGCTTCCAGTCTTTGCCCGAAAAGAAATCCTCCTCAAGGTCCAATTTCTGCTCAACGTGGTGGCGCACTTTGTTGATGGACGTTGTATCTGGCTCCAGCTTGAAGACGTCGCAAGTGCCCTCGATGAGCGCTGCCCTGAGTGCTTTGGCAGATGGCGCCATGTTATTGTGCTGCGAGAACTCTAAATGTCGGCCCAATTTGACAGTCTGCGCACTGCATTAATCAAGGACGCGAGGCTGGTGCTTGTCGCGTAGAGCTTGTGGCGCGGTGCAACGCGTTTGGGGGAGCATCGCAACTCGAGCTTTGCGCTGCATCAACAGGCGTTTTAGCAGGCCTTGGTGGGCTTCGGCACTGGCAGGACTGGCAGTTAGCTGCAGCCTGCAGGCCGTTTTCAGCGGCAGGCCTAGGCGACCAATCAGCGGCTCAACCTGCCGCGGGACATTGCGTGCGGAATGCGCCAGGAAAAAAGGCAATGAACAGAAAAATAACATGATATGTACTGTAGATAATCACCGATTCCGAAATACTACAAAGTATCTATTTTGGGTAACTGGTTGGAACTGGCGCTGCTGGCCAATTGGTTGACGCTTCTTTGCCCTGCTGGCTGCCAGCCTATACTTGATTTCTCGCCAACGTCCCTCCGGCCTCAACTTTCTTTACCCCAGCACATCCGCCACTATGTCTGCGTCGCTTGCCCCAGAATGCAATGAAATCAAAGAGTAAGCATTTCTTTACCGTGGTTTCGAACCAGGTTCGCTAATCTGGCCTAGGCGCTACGATACGTGCTTCCTGAAATGGTACAGCGAAAGTGAGCTGCATCTGAAGCGCAGATTGAACCGAGCAGGGTGTCGCTAATGGCGTGCAGAGTATCTTCGGGGTGCCGAAAAGGACAATAAAGAGTGCGAGCCTCTTTTCAAGCAGTATCAGCAATGTCTAGGCGTAGGTGACAGACTCTCCCTGATGTGACTGGTCGCTGACTAGACATAGGTGGCGTTGAAGCAGCGCGGCATTGACAAGCTGCTCGACGAAGCTCGGGAAGACAACAAAGAGAACGACGCCCGACTTACGCAGCCAAAGAGTATAGTAGTATCGAAACCTTGGCGACTTCTTTTACTGACTGCAACGTAGGGTAACACGTTCGGGAACTACTAGCATTCAATGGCGTTTTGGGTCTGATGACAATGGAGTTGCAAGCTGCTATGCCAGACTGCTACTACGCCACTGTTTCTCTCCTCTCGTTGGATATATACACAATGTCGATTTATTTCTGTACAAAATACAAGATTCAAAAATTGCGCATGGTAATTTCAGTTCCACGTGTCTGCAGAACAATTGCACTTTTGATCTTTCATAACTGCTCTCCCTTTTTGCAACGTAGTCGGCGGAAGGATGACGCTAACACGGGGCATCGCCTATGATGACGCACTGCTCCTCGACAGGCTCCAAGTGATCTTGCTTGGTATCTCTATACAGTTCGTAAATAAATTCAATTATTCTCCCACCGGCAATCACAATCATATATGCTGAATTGCCTTTTCACAGTACCGACATTGTACACTCGCCGTGATTTGACCCGCTTTTCAGTCCTCCGTAGCGGCATCGCGTTCTTCCTCGCAAGCTAACGACATATGGCTACTTTATCATTTGGGACCTTCCTGCCGATCAGATCAGTGGGCAGCGCATCTTTCCGCAACTCCTTTGCGCTTCGTCAAGCTCCTTCGATTCCGTCCCGGCCAGGTAAGGACAACAACATTGTCCCCATCCGCCAAGTCCTCGACCAGCTTTCGACCGACAGCCAACTGCCCGTCACAGCCAGGAGAGCTTCCCCTCGATCTCGCGCGACTTCTATCCCCTCTGTCCACGGCATGCAGGGCCAGCAGTAATCAAGGCAGAGCTCTATGCACCCATTCTCCATCCTCACCCTCGGCATCTTTGTAGCTGGCTACACTACTGCGCGCTGGGACCTCGTCACTCGCTTGTATGAGCTTGCTATCTTTGCCTGGGAATATCAAGTCGCCGTATGTTGCATTAGGAGCTTGCTGACCCCTCGTCCCCGCGCACCAGCGGATGCTTCTCAAAGTTACAATCCGTTGACATTGTGTTTCTTTTTTCATCAGGTTCGCGCTGCAAAAGGTGCCATTGCCTTGACCGCTCTCTTCTTCATCGTCATTCTGCCAGTTTATCTCCTGGCCAAAAAGGAGACGCATCTCGTAGGTGTGACCCGACGTACGCGCCCCCCGACCGCGAGCTAAAACTTCCTACAGCATCCAAGGCAACCCGGAATTGCCGTGTCAGCTCGAGAACAGCTACGACGCCGAGGCTCATTCTGAGCGATACAGGACAACGACAATCTTCGTCGGTCTTTTGACAAGTAGTACTCTGGTCATGGTGGAACATGATGGTTTGATGCGTGTGTTCTGGCCGACAGACATTCGTTCATCTGATCGCCCGGGTGTGGTCGTTGGCTGGCGCAATTCGACCCTTGATGTCTTTGTCGTTGCCGTTTTGGACGACGTGGATGTGAGGAACACCTCCATGACATACATCGAATGCAGCACAATACTGACCCTGTTCACAAGCCTCGCAACGTCGAAATACACCTCAAATCCAACAGTTTCTTCCGCAGCGGCCCCCATTCCTCGGCCCGCATTTACGAACTATGTGGCCACTCCTCCATGCACGTACTCGGCGTCTCGAATGTGACGAATTACGCCTTGGTAGATCCATCATGGGTCTGCGCTACGACCAGTGCCTCCCGCGAACCTCGAATTATATGTGCTAAAGCATCAAGCGTGCAACTGATTCTATACGACCGACCTCGACCAAAAGGCATGCAATACATCTCTCTCAATCCTATATCGCTTGCGCTGGGTGATAAATGGTACGCATCCGATGATGTCAAAGGCGATGGACCCGAAGGCGAGGAAGAACGCCGCGAGAAGCAAAACCGGGAGGCCAGGCTCAAGTTGGTCAACAAGCTCAAGCAGCACTCCATCATTCACCGGCCCGCTTCCGCTCGAGACAAAGCACTCGAAAAGGTCGTTCACCAAGTCAATTGGTCCTGGGAGCTCGAGCAGACCTTGCAAAAGAATGTTGGCAAGCTTGGTCCGCGGCCCAAGCGAAGTCTGAGCGTGTCCGAGAGGGTTGTCGAATCCACAGCGGCGGTGCGAAACTACATCCTTATGCAGCTGTGGAACGCCTTCGTCGTCTATATCTTTCCCATTATTCGAAAGGGATTTGTGATGCTGCTATTTATTCATCGCGCCATGGCGGAGATGCTCCTCACCGTCCTCGAGTTTCGCATGAAGCCAGGCTATGCAGCCGTAAAAGACGTATCCGCCACCGCACAACAAATCGAAATTCGGCTGCTGCAGTTTTGCTACTGGCCCATGCAGTATATTACGCTCCGGCAGCGCAAGATGGACTGGGCTAGTGTGACAACGAGCCACCCGGATTACATTCGTTTCTACAACAGTCTTTGGCTTGTCGCTAATGATGTCATCATCGGAATTGCCATTGGATCCTACATCATAGAAAATGCGGATTGGGTGTCAATGAAGATCAACGACTTGCTGCGCGTCTACACTGTAGATGCCTTGCAGAGCAGTATTTCCTGGCTCATGGGATGGCCTGCTGGTCTTAAGCTCAATGGCGAGCTGGCGAGCTTCCTAGGTGCTCTATTTCTGTGGGTAATAACATACTGGTCAGGTGAGTTTATCCGCAGGAACTCTCCCCGCTACTACTAACATTACATGTTAGAATGCATCGATGCCCTCGCTCCAGCGCTGCCAAAGGTTGTATGGTTCATTGGCTTTTCTTCGTTCGCTGGAGCCAGTATGCCTCTAGCCATGCTATCAGATCTGCTTTCAGCCTTGACCGTCCACATCTATTCCTTTTATCTTGCGTCAGCTCGTATATATCACTGGCAGCTGACGATTTTGCAATCGCTCTTTCATCTATTTCGTGGAAAGAAACACAATGTACTACGCAACCGTATCGATTCCTGCGACTACGATCTCGATCAGCTTCTTGTCGGCACAATTCTATTCACGCTTCTTTCGTTCTTGCTGCCGACAGTTGGTGTCTTTTACCTTAACTTTGCGATTGCCCGCATGATGATTATTTCGATGAAGGCAGGATTCGATACTTTGCTCTCTTGTCTGAACCATTTCCCCCTATTCGCCCTTATGCTTAGAGTGAAGGACTCCAGACGACTCCCCGGTAAGAGCAATGGGAACCACCAGCATGCAGCACATACTAACTCGGGTTCGTAGGCGGTATCCGCTTCGAATTGCGTGATGCCCACGATAGTAGACCCCTCAACCTTAATGTTAATGAACCTCCGACTTCGGTCATTTACCTCAAGGTAAGTCGTTGCCACTCTGCCTACGTCTAACGCATGGTTCTAACACGGTCCATTACAGTCTGTGCCTCTTTCGTTCAAGGCCATGTTCAATCAATATTTCCAGATGGCCGAGCGAATCCGCAAACACTATCTTTCACCGCGCGTATTTCTATGCCTTTTGACAGGACAATTCGTGCCGCCAATCAATCGACGCAATTTATACAGCCTCCAATACAGCATGCTCCCAGCTCGGCGAGCGACCATGTGGGAAATGTGGCGAGCGCTGAGTGCAGAGACGCCGCAGAAGAAGCCTTTTCCGCTTCCGTATATACCGCCACTGACAAATGGTGGTGGGCGGCGAGGCATGAATGGCCGACTTAGAGTGCCTAATTAATGTACATGATGTAACTGATCAATATAGTATTACTAGACAAGAACTGATGAAAGCCCAACTCCAAGTGTGATGTTTTACCGGCTATGCTCTACTCCCTAGACTTGGACGGACACTTTGGCTGGCCATGCACGGGGCGGCAAGCTTTGCAACTACGCAGCCCTAACTTCGTCCGAAGCTGCCTAAGCTAGGTAGCGATTCATGTGGCCTAACCGATGTCATGGGCACGGAGTTCTGGAGCTTAAAATGCGTCGGGTATTGCAGGCAGCTAATAACAGGGAGCTTCAAAAAGGAGGGGCGCGCCGAACTCAAAAGGTGGGGTATGGTCTCGCGACCTCAACTGAAGCTTGTTCATTTCCAGCGGTCTTGGCACCTTCATCATTACATTCTCATCTTTTGTTTATTTGTATCTCGTATTTGGGTGTATTTCTCTCTATTGGATCACAGGACCTTGTGTGACAGACTGCACGCTTCTTGTGTTTTCGCTGCCGCCACGCCCGCTAACACGACCGGACCCGACGTCGTGGGATAGCTGTCGATTCTTTCAAAGCTGATAGGTTTCTGTGACGCGCATAGCAAAACAACGAAATTCATATCTTGCCATGTCCACCAGTACAAGCTCCAAGCAGCGCTTCCATAGGTCTTTCCTGGACCATGTTGCTGGTGAGCGTTCCACTGTTCCGTCGAACCGGGCTGAACGCTAATTGGGCTTCGTCGCATGCAGTACTTCAGGATCAAATTGACGAGTTGAAGTCCATCTCTACGGTGGCAGGAGAACGCCAAGAAGCCATTGATCATATTCTTGCCGGCATTTCGAAAATTCAGAATGAGGTGGCTGATGCCGCTGACACGACCCCTGCGTATGATCGCAAGCAATATTCCGAGGTAAAGACGAGACACACGTTTCTTCTATCTGAGCCTCACAGCAAAAACTAACATTCATGGCATGCTAGGCGATCAAGGGGGTTCAAGAGAAGCTCAGCGATACTACCGCCGCACTCGCGCCCAAGTCTCGATTCCAGTTCAAGCGCACAGCAAAGCATGTCGACATGGGAGCTCCGGAGAACGACCCGCGTCTACTTTCGGGGAGCTACTCACGAAACCAGCACCAGCCCACCATCCTACCTGGCATACCCAAGCTCGGCGAGGAAGCTGACGATGAGCTGAGGGAGCTGCCCTCTGAGCGGGACTACAATGCGGAGCTGTCGAGACCCAGTGCGGCTTCAATCCGCAAACCCAGTTTCTCTGCGGCAAAGACGATTGGCATTTCCAACCAGACTGGTTTGCACATTATACTGCCCTCGTCCGCGGCCATGGCGACGGCGTCGGGCAGCTTGACCGACCTGACGGGCTGCATCGTGGACATGTCGATACCCACGTCGCAGGGTCACGCGTTCCCGGGCCTGGCCATGCGTGCCATCAAGAAGAGTTTGATTGTGGCAGGCCGGGTCGCGGGGCCAGTCCACATCACAGGCATCAGCGACAGCATCCTCGTGCTGGTGGCGCATCAGGTGCGCATCCACGACTGTAAGAATGTCGATATATACCTGCACTGCACCAGCCATCCCATCATCGAAGACTGTTCGGGGTTGCGATTCGCCCCCCTGCCAGCATGCTACGTAAGTATTTCGAAAGAACCGAAACGAGGACCTGGGTTGAATGCGGCGACTGATAACTGGGTAGATGACCGAGGCGGACAAGGCCGTTGAAAATCAATGGGACCAGGTTGACGATTTCAAGTGGCTCAAGGCCGGCCACAGTCCTAATTGGACAACAATGAGCGAGGCGCAGATTCTAAGCGACGAGATCTGGACAAAGGTCGTGCCAGGACAACCCGGCGCGAGTGTGGATGAGACTTTGGCCAAGGTTGGCATTTCACCAAGATGATGCTGTATTTAGGCAGCATGAGACATGTGTAAACCATAACTCGATGTCAAATTTGATTAACCAAAGGCTCGTCAAGCCTCTTCCCCTAAAGATGATTCCGTGTCGAAGCCTTTTTCCCAGGCCCAAGTCCATAACGCCGTTGCCATGCAGATGTGCGATTGGATATTCAGCCTACCGCCTCTCTCACACATCAAAGAATAGGTATATCCCAGCACTCGACTTTCAAATGTCCATCTTGTCGCCATCCTTGCCAAAGCGCAGGCCGTCGTCGCGCAAGCTCTCCAGCAGGGCGCGCTGCCTAGCGATGCGCGCCTCGAGCTCCTCAATCTCGCAGCGCTGCTCCGCCTCGGTGCGGTGCATGTCGGGCAGGGCGCGCACCTCGGCGCGGGCGTGCTGGAGCTTGTGCTTGAGCGCGTCGGTCGCGCCGGGGACGTCCTTGAAGGAGAGCGGCGGGCCGCCCGCGACGGCCGTGGTGGTGCTGGGCGTGGCGCCGGTCGCGAGGCCCGACGAGGACTGGATGCCGGTCCGGACCTTGGCGAGCACGATGGCGAGCTCGGAGAGGGCGTCGAGGCTGTCGGGGGAGAGTGTCGGCGGCAGGGCCAGGGACGGGACGTCGGCGGCCATTTTTTTCTTGTTTCTCTTGGATCTGCGCCTTTGTGGTGGTGGGTTGAGTTGAGGTTTGGAAGACATTATTCGAGTAAAAGCTATTTAGCTAGCGTACAGTGCCTACTTGGACAGTATGTATTGCGGCGTGCGAGTAACTGATGGCCAAATTTTGACAATACGACAAAAGGAACAAGAACGATAAAGACAAGAATACGAAACTAAGAACATACAGAGAGGTGTAAAAAGTCCAGAATGCCCTTTTTTGGTCCGGTTCCTCCTGCCATTGCTTTAAGATGGTGGCGCCTTATAGACAGCACCTACTTACCTAGGTACCTACGCGCGAGGGGGTATTTTGGGTACAGCAAAATTACAGTGTGGACTTGATATGTATTCCTCCTGTCTAGTCAGCCTTTCAAGGTATCTGTCCATATCAGAAAACATGTATACATTTTAAGAGTGTCTTAGGTGCCTTGACAGGCTCGCTAGACGGGAGGAACACATGTTGAAGTCTACAGTGTAATTTAGCCATGTCCAAAAACAGGCCCCTCGGCCTAGGTACGTTTTGGCCGACAGCATGACGCACTGCTGCAGACACCGTTTCAGCGCTCGCAGGCGGAGCTAAGCGCCAGCGATAAGCCGATGTAGCGAAATCACGCAGATAAGATACTTCTCTTGCTGCCCGTCACCTCTTTTTTCTTGTCCTTCCCCGTCCAATTGCTCCAAATAGCCTCTTTTCACCGCTGTTTTCCTCTTCTACTCCCAAGATTTTTATCCATCTACCGCCGCTCAACATGTCTTCCCCTGTCAAGACAGAGCAAAAGGCTTGTCTGAGTACGTTTTCCTCTCCCACTCTGAACAGCCCCTCCAACCCAACGTTGCCCCGCCATCGTCACCATCGCGACGAAGCGCCATCATCACGTTTGCACCCATTGCGAGCGCGAACGCCATCGGGCCGAGCCGTGACTACACCATCGCCGTCTTCCCGCTCCAAGACCGTGTCTGCCATGGCTAGCACACCGGCCGAGCCGCGTAGCGCCACCAAGCAACGGCTGGACACGGTGCTGCTCTGCTGCTACATTCTCGTCTACGCTGAACTCGCCTGGCTAATCATGTTCCTTCTCCGCGCAAACAGTCGTCATTGACGGTTGGGGTATTCCTTCCGAGGAGAGCCCCAAGGACGGTGACGCCATCACCAATGCCAAGACCCCGGTCATGGACGAGCTCTACAAGAGCGCTACTGGCTACACCGAGCTCGAGGCCTCGTCATTGGCTGTCGGCCTGCCTGAGGGTCTCATGGGCAACTCCGAAGTCGGCCATCTCAACATTGGTGCCGGTCGCGTCGTCTGGCAGGACGTTGTACGCATCGATCAAACAGTCAAGAAGGACGAACTTAAAGAGAACGTGGTCATTAAGAAGACATTTGAAGGTGCTGCCAAGGGCAATGGCCGTCTGCACCTGTGCGGTCTTGTTTCGCACGGCGGTGTTGTAAGTGGAAGACCCCTGCAAAATATCTCTCGAAAGTGATATTCTAACACAAAGCACAGCACTCGAAGCAGACTCACCTGTACGCTCTCCTGAGAGCCGCGAAGCAGTACGAAGTCAAGGAGGTGTTTATTCATTTCTTTGGCGACGGCCGTGATACCGACCCTAAATCTGGCGCCGGCTACATGCAGGAGCTCGTCGACTACCTGAAGGAGGTGGGCGTCGGTCAGATTGCCACTGTCGTCGGTCGTTACTACGCCATGGACCGCGACAAGCGCTGGGAGCGTGTTGAGCTTGCCCTCAAGGGCATGTGCCTTGGTGGGGGCGAAGAGAGTGAGGACCCTGTCGCTACCGTCAAGGCTCGCTACGAGAAGGGTGGCTCCAAGGACAAGGATGAATTCCTCACTCCCATAATCGTTGGCGGCGACAATGCTCGCATCAAGGGTACGTAACGAGGAGACTTCTATGCATTGCATTGGCTGATTGGTCACAGACAACGACACCGTCTTCTTTTTCAACTACCGATCCGACCGTGCTCGCCAGATCACCCAGCTTCTTGGCGATGTTGACCGATCGGTCCTCCCCGACTTTCCCTATCCCAATATCAAGGAGCTGGTCACGATGACCACGTACAAAACCGACTATCCCTTCCAAGTCGCCTTTCAGCCCCAGCGCATGGACAATGTTCTGGCTGAGTGGCTTGGCAAGCAGAATGTTGAGCAGGTCCACATTGCCGAGACCGAGAAATATGCTCACGTTACCTTTTTCTTCAATGGTGGCGTGGAAAAGGTCTTTCCTCTCGAGGAGCGCGACCAGAACCAGGATCTCGTTCCTTCGAACAAGTCTGTCGCCACCTACGATCTCGCCCCCGAGATGTCTGCCGATGGCGTTGCCGACCAAGTTGTCAAGCGCATGGGCGAGGACCGCTTCCCCTTTGTCATGAACAATTTTGCTCCTCCCGACATGGTCGGCCACACTGGTGTCTACGATGCTGCCATTACTGGCTGTGAGGCCACCGACAAGGGCATCGGCAAGATTCTCGAGGGCTGCAAGAGGAGCGGCTACATTCTCTTTGTCACCGCCGACCACGGCAACGCCGAGGAAATGAAGTTTGCCGATGGCAAGCCCAAGACCAGCCACACCACCAACAAAGTGCCGTTCCTAATGGCCAACGCCCCTGAGGGCTGGAGTCTGCGCAAGAGCGGCGGTGTTCTCGGAGACGTCGCCCCCACCATCCTCGCGGCCATGGGCCTGCCCCAGCCTGAGGACATGACTGGCGAGTCTCTTTTGGATAAGGACCTCAAGCGCAGCGCCGATTAGATTTGATGGTGATGATGATGACGAAACGATTTCTTGATGAGTGTGGTTGTGATTGTTGGGTGAACGGAGAGTCGGGCGTGGTGCAGTGAATTAGTCAGGGCAGACACGGAAAAGTTGATATAAGATATAATGAATTGATAGACAAAGCCAGAGAGGCGCTATACTCTTACGACGCAAAGCAGACCATGTGAAAAATCGTACAATATTATTAATATTTATTCTCGAATAGGGCTCGACAGCTTTGACAGTCTACGGCTCCATTGGCTTTTGAGGAGGGACGTTTTTGTCTGCTTCAAAGTGCTTGAGCTCCTCGTCATTGAGGTACTTGGGCAGCTGGTCCGCCTGCCACTTTCGCAAGCTGAATCCCACTCCATCATGGCTATAGTCCTTTTCGTTGGCCTGATCCTTGTGGTATTTGATGCGGATAAAGTCGCTCTCGGCCGTCTCGGGGTCCAGGCTGAGCGACAGCATCGAGTTGAGCGTGGCCGTCTTGGGCAGGACGGGAAACGTCCAGCGGTGCTGGCTCTTGAGCTGGATGAGGAGCGGGTCGTCGCGGACCACCTCGTAGCCGGTATTCTCGCTGGCGGAGAAGATCTTGGCGAGGCCGAACCACTGGGCGGCAATCTTGTAGCGGTTGTCGGCGTAGCCAAACTGGTCGTCGTAGACGGCGTCGGGCGTGTAGCGCTTGATGCGCGCGACGGACGGGCGGCACGAGTAGAGCGCGAGGATGTCGTCTACGAGGGCCTGGCGGGCGGGCGAGAGGGGAAGGGATTTTGACGTGTCGGGGGTGAAGTCGGAGGAGGAGTATGTCTGGCGATGCTCGAATTGCGCGCCGGGCGCGGTGCTGGCGGTGGACATTTTGAGGATGGATTGGGGACGGAGTAGGCGAGTTGTGGGGAGAAGAGCTGTTTTGAGGACACTCATCTGCGCAATGAGAGTTTATGATGGGCATTTGTGTGGGATTATGCATTATGGAGTGTGTTCTATATACATCTATAAATGGTGGTGGCGCATTTTCCCCCGTGTGAACTGCACAGCATGACAACACCATGATGGCATCGACATGAGGAGTGGGCATGATGCGTCGACAATTGGGGTAGGCTACCCGGTAGGGTGATCGAGATGCATGCCGCGGCACAAGATATAAATGGCAGGTCGGGTCCTGAGAGATCTGATTCAAAGCTGTGGATTACGCACCATGTGCTGACTAGCTGGAGCATCGGACATTGGCACTTGTTGATGCAAAGCCGACAACGCGTACTGCGAATTGCCACTCGTGGGTACATGCCGTAGTCTACATGTCGAGCGTCGTTGGTTATCAATCAGGAGCATCGATCGGCCTAGGTAGGGCCAGTCGCCTGACATTCTGGTGCCTCCACAGCCCGATGTCGAGGAAAACCTCCAAATCGAAAGACTCTGGAATGTCATGGAATGAAACTGCGGAGAGGCGTAAAACTTGCTTGATGTGGTGATACCCTGATCGACAGACGTTTGGTGTGGGGTGCGGTTAGACATCAAATCAACTCGGGTTCACAGCAGGAAAGCGGGGTGTATTTCGGTCATTTATTTTGGGCGATTTGATGGTAAACGAGCAATAGCTTGAGAAAGATTGGTGACAGATTATTTCAAGTCTGGCCAAGCTTTGAATTCTAACACAGAATTACTGGTAGTTATACCTGCACTGGCCATCGAGGCTCTGCGAGATGATGGGCTAAGAGGACAAGGCAGGACGTTTTTCTCCGCGCTTTGGCGGTCAATGATTTATTCGGTAGCTAGCTGGCCAGTCAAAAAGTGCACTAATAAATGACCCAGAGACAGGAATCACAAGAGTCAGACGTGCAAAGTGTTTGATGGGGGCGACGTCACCGGGCCAAGGCGCCGTGCCGCGATTGCCACAGGCTGTGTTCCTCCCGATCCGAGCTACAACTGCAAAGCTTCAAGATCGAGCGGTTTTGGACGAATCGAGCTCTGGACCCCTGGTGGGTCAGCGGGGCTGGTGATGGGGGTGGCTGGAGGTGTGGGCGTCGCTTTAGAGTGGCTGGTGTGCATCGAGACTAACAACAGAGGTCGAGCGACATCCGACCCCCCGATGATGGGAATTTGCAGCGGGAATATGGGAAAAAACGAATATTGCAAATAATAGAGACCGGCTCTTTAATATCTCCAGGTGGCGCTTTGAACCTCAGTTCAGAACTGACGTCTGACCTCATGGTGCGCTCCAAACAACCATGCCACATGGTAAAATCCGAGCCTGCGATGACACGCCAAAGCCCGATCGATGAGACCCCGGCGGCCATTTTCCTCCGCACATGCGTCGCGAAATGAGGGCAGCAAGCGACATGGACGACAACAACATGGACAGAAAAGACAGGCGCGGCGAAATGACTACTATTGTGTGCATGACGCCGCTGCCGTCAACGCTGGCGATTATTTACACAATGACGACGGTAAAGACATCTGCGTGAAAGAACCATGGTAGAGGAGATGGAGAGGCCAATAACAAGAGCAGCGTAGAGATTTGCGGCCTTCTGACCTCGCCGCATATTGCGATGGCCATTATGTCATCGTTTTCAAAAATTCGCGGGTTTTCCTTTTCGCTTTATTATCCAGGTCTGCTCCTCTCACCAAGTCGTGGTCATCGAACAAATACCGTTGCTCATCGGGTACAGTGACCAAGGAGCAGGCGGGCACTGTGCATCGGCACATTTCTGCGCCAGTCTGCGCGGCGTTTGCAGCATGCCTGTCGATGCAGGCCACAGTGCCGACAAACCGTTGCTCGAGCGGAGACTTCACTGGGCGTGTCTATAGCGTGCTGTCCAGTGCCTGGAATCCACAGTCTGCCGGGTTGTTCAGCAGCCGACGACCAGAGCTTTGGGCGACGCCCAGGGTCGGCCCCCCAGAAATGCCAGAAATCCTTTGCAATCAGTAACTTAGTACCTAGGTACTGTAATTAATTACCGTGGACTGTGCACAAACAACTATTTTCCCAAGGCACGCGCTGCCACGTTCAATAGGTACCCATCAATGATCATCCAGTAATTGTTGCCACTAATCCACTGAACCACTAGAATACCCTTCTGCAGTGCCTATCCCACCTTTCCTTTTCCCTGCTCTGCCTTGTCTTGCACGCTTACTCGATACACCCTGCCACCACAAGGGCTCTCCGAGGGTCTCGATTGCACATTGTTCCGCCACACCTCTCGACTGTGGGTCAGATCAAGCCTGCCCTTTCGACATTTTGCGGAAGCCTTTCTCGTGACGGAGCTGAATCCTACTTCTCCTCCTTCACATCACCAGTTCAACGCAGCACCAAACATATCCGCATTCCCAGTTGCTTCAACGACCTTTTCGCCTCCAGAATCTGGATCGACGACTCGCCTCGACACCCAGTCGTGTCCGCGCGCAACCACAATCACCAGCACCCACAGCACCTGGCCACGCCGGCTTCTGGCAATCTTCATCCGCCGTTTCGAACAACACACTCGCGCACCACCTTTTTACTCTACCAACAGCAGGGAACAATCAGACGCGAGAACGGCCGACTTCTCTCCTCCCACCTTTTTTTTTATTTGACAAAGCATCTTTTCCGCCTGTTGCAACATCTTAGTCGCGCCTCTCTACACTAGTGCTATTGCATGCACCACGCCTGTCTACGCCGAGAACAAAAGGATCGACGCTTTACGACTACATCTGACTCCGTTGCTTCAAGTTTCCTCGACAAATACAAAGCTTACTAGTCGAAACCAAGAACCATCAAACTTGATACTCAAAACCCAGCTATCAAGCTACCAAGACCTCAATCCTCGGCGCGATACATCGATATATCATAACCTTTCATCTGGTGATCGCCAATCTCTCTTGTCCTGCAAATATACTCAGCAAAATTAGCCGTCCTCTAGGTAAGTCATTACCTCTGTCGCACGCCCTGCTGTGGGTGCTTGCGCTGCCTTCTCCAACACATTGAGGGATCGCGATGACTTTCATCACCATCCAATCACACGCGCCTACACTACCGCCTCGACCCACTTCCACCAACCGCATTCCCCCGCTACAGAAATTACAGCACCCTGCTAATACGATTATCCTTCTAGCCAGTTCTATCACTCAGCCAGAGTAGACTCAGCTCCGCCGCTAACGACAGCGACGTCACTGCCCTTAGCTCTTGGACCCTTGCCCGCGCTGAGTGGTTCGCGCGCTCTCCATTCAGGGTTTCCATCGCGATCCAGGGCAAAATCGAACCATGTTCGAAATCTCTTCGATTTTCCCCCCTCGTTAAATCATCTTCGGATGCAATAGCCACCAATGCACACGATGCAAACAACTACGACTGGCCCAGATAGAGCGGCTTTACTATCGTCCCATCCCCGTAGGGCTTCGCCCGGCAATTCTCTCACACTGCAGAATCATGGATTCGCCCGCGATGCCTCACTCCGCGCTAGCCCTGGCTCCGCACGCTCGAAGCCAAGCAACGTCTACTCCTCCCCGCGCCGAAACTCGTCGGGCGACAGCCATGAGACTGGCCAAAGTGATCCTACGAAATGGTTTGATCGCTCAAACCAGAACCCGACCGCGACATTTGACTCCAATGTGATGGATGGTATGCCCACTCAATCATCCCAGAGAAAAAGATTCCTTGATCGCGAGTTGATCGCTAACTTTCCCTTGCGCCTATTAGTCGATCCTCCCTTTTTTTTGAAGAGCTCCGAATCATCTACTGAAGATAGGGTCGGTTACAAAAATTTAGCCATCCCCCAGCATCTTCAACTACGCCCACAAGATACGCAAAGCAGCAGCGCCGACGATTACCGTAGCGTAATCGACGACTTGACAGTCGAGATCCAGAAGCTCAAAGACGAGCTTAAACGCTATAAGCAACGCGGGCCCGATACGTTGCGCAAGGATCAGCTATTTGAGATTAAATTTCACGGCTTGCCTAAGCGCAAGAAGCGCGAGCTTGAGACGACTTTGCGCGAATTCGCTGCCACACTGGGAGACACTTCCACGGTATCCTCGCTACAACAGAAGAAGCCATCGCGTGAGAAGCTGAATTCTGGTTCTGGCTCGAAGCATGCCTCGTCCTCATCTGGTTCTCATGCCCGCCCAGGTGACTCGGCCTATGCCTCCATGTCAACCGGCGCCCACTCCTCAGGCGCATCACTTGGTCGTCATGCGAGCCACCAGAGCGGCATCAGATCATCCGAGCAAAAGGTAGAAAGCTACCTTCGAGACATTCCCGAAGGCCTTTACCCGAAGCATGTTGCCATGACAGACAAGGACAGAAAAAAGGTTGTTGTTCGCCGATTGGAACACCTCTTCACTGGCAAGATTACTGGCCGTCTCGGTCGCCGGCAGTTGCCTCTGCACACTGTTCCTACATCAGCTGCTGCACTGGCTCCGCCTTCTGTCCCTACTCTTACCAGGGAAGCTACACAGCCTGCGCAGCCGCCGCAGATGGACGGCAAGTCTGAGCCGGCCCGTGAGGCACGCATTCTACAACCAGGAAGCTCGAGTAAAAAGAGTCGGCCCCGGGATAATGGTTCGGCTCCAAACTCAAATGGAGACCAGACAGAGTCCACAAGCAATGGCAACAGCAACTCCCCGCCTGACCGATCGCCTCCAGAGCAACGGCCAACCCGCCCAAATGACCTCGATCCTGACCGCACGCAAATTCCTGCTGATAATGTGGAATATATTCGGCATCTGGGATTGGTTCCCCCAGAACTTCTCCCCAATGCTGCCCAAGAAACGCCAGATGTCTCGCCCGATGCCGAAGGCTGGGTGTACTTGAACTTGCTTTGCAGTCTGGCGCAGCTGCACATAATCAATGTTACTCCAGACTTTGTTCGTGCTGCTGTTGCTGAGATTAGTACCAAATTTCAGTTGTCGCCTGACGGTCGCAAAATCCGGTGGCGCGGTGGATGCGAAGGCACTAGGCTCACGAGCGATAGTTCTATGGATAGCTCCGAGGTGAGCGAGCCCATGAGCGGTTTTGCTACCCAGGAATCGAAGAAGTCGAAGCGCAAGCGACAAAAGCTTGGACACTCTACAGGTGACTCGGGCAGTTCCAGCAAGGATAATTCCAAGTTTGGCCCCCAGGTCTCTACTTCGTCTCATAGCTTTCACTACAAGCCGCTCTTTGTTCGACAGGACTCTCCAAACGGCGTCGTCTCCCTAGATGACACGTTGTCATCGTTCGGTCCAATTGAGGACAGTAATCAGGGCGAGTCGAGATATAACCTCAGTGGGACCGGCTCATGGAACCGAAAGAAGCGTCGCCGTGATGGTGCTGTCATATATTATAGCGGTGCGCCTTTCTGCACCGATTTATCTGGCGACCCGGGCGATGTTTCGCCTACAACTTACATGATGTCGAGCGGACAGGACGTAACCGCGAGCTCACCGCAGCCGCACCGGCAACTATACAGATCTCCCTCTGGATCGAATATCGGGATCCGGCCGCTCAGCCACCCGATGCCTCTTGCCTCTGTACCCATGGAGATTGATCATGATGAATACCCTCCTGGCCTCGCTTCAGACCCTGGCAACGAAACTGCCGATGCCGACATTGACATCTCGTGGTCAGATGAGCCTCAGTATCTTGAGGTTCACCCGCTTGAGCCATGTGGATTAGGTGGTGTTTTGCCGGACGATCATTTCATGGTGGTTGTTACCACGAAGCGACCAAAGGAGGATGCGGCAGGTGCCATTACAAAGTACAGCCAAGGAAGCTCGGTCGAAACAAGCGACAACATGATTGCGAGGTTGGCAGCTATGTCGACGTCATCGCCGGCAGCGCAGCAATCGATGCAATCATCGCGAAGCAGCACCCCTGGTCTGGAAATTGAATACACATCAGGCCGCATCAAAAGGCTCACGCCCGTACCGCTACCACCACCCGTCATCTTCTTCCCGCCCTTCAGCAGTGACGACTCTTATGACTACGACGACGTGTCGGAGTCGGACCCACAGTCACGGTCTATGCCGCTGATTTCAGAGGGCCTAGCGGGCCGCAGAGGCTTGGAACAGTCGGACGATTATCCAGATGGGGTGGAGCTGAGCAGTGGCGACGAGGAGGGAGATGATCCCGACGATGAGTCTGGAGCAGAGCGGATGTATGACGTCCCACCTAGTGACGACATGGTCGACATGATTCCATTGGAACAAATTCCCCGTCACTCGATTGCCAGTTCGGTGGCTGCTGCAGGAACACCGCGAGGGAGGACCAAGAGCGTGTCTAGCAGCGACGATGAAGATGAGGAGTGAGTGGAGATGCTGCAACACAATGGTGGATGGATGAATCAGGAGAAGGGCGAGGAAGGCGACCTACAATGTGCTATGAAAAAGTCTGCGAGCTTGAATCGTTTATGACTTGGTGGATGAAGAATAGCAAGCGACACTTGGTAGCGGTTTGCTATGTACCGAATGGGCAGGCCGCCGCTTGTCGATATATTGATGTGGACATCGTTTTTGTTTTGTTTTGGGCACTAGCAAGGCGTTTTCTGGGTGTTTTTGATGCATTTAACTTTTAGCCACTGGTTCTGAGGCCTCCTTTCACTCATGATTCCCCATCAGCGGCCTTGGGACAAGGCAGCTAAGCGAATTACTGTGTCAAGTATATTGTTAGCACAAAGAATGGACAGTTTACAGCGCGGGACAAGTAGCGCCTGCGATATAATACAAAGCTGACTTGTGCAAACGAAGTGGATTCGATTTAACTTGAATTAAATGGTGGTGATGCGAGTAAAAGCGTGCGTTGTTGGTGGGTGAGGGATGTTGCGGGCGTGTGCCGTTGGACGGTGGGGTTGACTCCAGCGTGCACGATCCGGAGCGGATAGAGATGCCGTGCGCTCACGAATATAGCCATCGTGGAGTACATACTGCTGCAAGGCGATATTGATTATTTAGGGGTCTGCTCCCTCCATAGATTTATGCTAGCAGCTACACGCATTACGCATGGGCCCCCGCGATGAGCTATTGCCTGGTACACCGTACATGTGGCAAAGAGCAACGCAACGGACAGTGCACAGTGGTCAGTTCCGAGACAGAGAGGGCTGATACAAAGGGCGGAACGCAAGGCAAGGTCACGGGCACTGACTGAAATGGCGCATCCGAGCACCGTACCAGCGCAAGACGTTGGTCAATGTCTGCTCATGAGGGTATGAAATGAGATATTTGCAGGTGTTAGTGTAGATTATTATTGTAAGCTCTGGAGAAGAAAATGAATAATAATTGACGGAATAATGTGAAAAGCATATATGAGCGTGCGCGGCTTGCGGGCGCGCCTTTTACCACTCAGGCAGCCATGGGCCCCAACACGGGACGGGACAGCCGTTAGTACTAACCGACGCCTCCCTACAGTGGCTGCAGCTGCCCGCTGGAGACTAGCAAGGGTCAGGGACTTTGGCAAGCCTGGACGGCAAACATGGCGCAAAGAGTACCTAGGTAGGTACCTAAGCACTGCTAAGGTAGCCTGTACTGTCCCAAGACAAACATCTCGCCCTCTGCTTCTTTCGTCCCCACGACATGCCATTCTTCCCTTTCCCATTCCCTTTCGACCCTTTCAAAGACACCCTCGCCATGCAACAGTGGTGGCCCACCGTTTTTCTCTGATCCATTCTCTGGGGAGACGATTCATCTATTCCCACGAACACTTTGGTTTCCTGTTCTTCTCTTCCTTTATCCCGCATCTTCATCATCCAATCATGGTAGGCGCATTAGCTTACTGGGTGGTCGTCTGTACCAGCCTGGCGGGCGCGCTGGGTGCGGCGCCGCCACGCAAAACCCGTGATCGTGAATCGGTGCGAAATGTCGCCATCATCGGTACGTCGAATGGTTTTTCTTTTTCTATCGCTGGGCTGTTTGCGAGCATGAATCTGGAAACATGGAGACATTGTGCTGCCGTCAGCATGTGACAGTGACAACCTTCCCCATGGGGTACCATGTCCACAACAATAACAAGAAGCACGCCCAACACAGCATTGCTAATATGGACTTTGCATCGCAGGAGCTGGCGCAGCCGGTGCATCAGCTGCCTACCATCTCAGTCAATACGCCCGCGATGAAGACTTGCCCATTAACATCACCATATTCGAAAAGACGCCCCGCGTCGGCGGCCGTACCCTCACCGTGCACGCCTACGATGACCCGACTTCGGGCGAGCTGCCCGTCGAGCTTGGCGCTTCCATATTTGTCGCAGCTAATCGCATCATGCATGATGCCGCGTTGCGCTTCAACCTTACGCTCGATAACCCGATGCCATCCAACAAGGGCGACCTCACCATCATCTGGGACGGCGAAAACATCGTCTTCCAGACTACCGAGGGCGGCGGCTCCTGGTGGTGGGAGGCGGCGCGTCTGTGGTGGCGCTACGGCATGAGCCCGTACCGCGCCGTCAACCTGGTCAAGACGGTCGTTGGCACGTTCCTGAAGCTGTACGATCCGCCCTTCTTCCCGTTTCGCTCCCTTACCCAGCGCGCCCACGAGCTCGGCCTCGAGCGCGTCACTGGCGTTACTGGTGAGCAGTTCCTGGCCGACGCCAAAGTAAACGAGGACTTTTGCCGGCACGTTTTGCAGCCAGCCACGCGCGTCAACTACGGCTCCAACCTGGCGCATATTCACGGTCTGGAAACAATGGTCTCGTTTGCGACGGACGGTGCCGTGGCTGTCCGAGGTGGCAACTGGCAGATATTTGACAAGATGATCGAGGCCAGCGGCGCTGGCTTCTACCGCAACGTCACGGTCGAGGCCATCAACTTCAAGCCCGGAGGTCCCAATAGCGTGGCGCGCGCGCTGAAGAAGTATGCCATCTCCGTGGTGGGTGACCAGGCTGTTCGGACGGCCTTTGACGACATAATCATCGCCACACCTTGGCAATACAGCAACATATCTGCGGGCAGAGGCATCATCACACACAAAATTGACAAGATTCCCTACAAGGAGCTCCACGTTGTCTTGTTCACGTCTCCGTACAGGCTGCGCACTGACATGTTTGGGCTGCCGCGCGGAGGCACGCCGCCGTCGAATGTCTACACAACTCTGAAGCCGGGCAGAGACGCTGATCCGAACAACGTGGTGGGCGACACGGGCTTCTTTTCCTTGAGCACGCTACGGACGGTGGTGAATCCGGAGACGCAGCAGACCGAATACCTCTACAAACTCTTTGCACCCAAGGAGGTGGCGCCGATGTTCCTGGACAGTTTCTTCGACAGCGACTGGAAGGACAAGCAGGAGCAGCAGCACGAATTGTCTCAGGGGCAGGAACAACAAATCATGGACGACAGCGGCATCGGCGGCAGCGGCGGCGCGGAGCCGAACAAGGTGACGTGGTACCACATGCAAAAGTTCAATCCGTACCCGGTCGAGTTCCCGCGGGTGACATTTCAGGACCCGATTGTAGGCAACGGCATCTACTACACATCGGGCATCGAGAGCTTCATCTCGACCATGGAGACGAGCGCGCTGATGGGCAAGAATGTGGCGCGGCTGCTGGCCGACGACGTGGCGGGCAACGCGGGCAGCGGCGGCGCGTACGTGAGTCCGTACCTGGGCCAGCCAACGACGAGCCGGCAGCAGCAGCAACGGCAACAGCAACGGCAGGATTTTTTCCAGAGCATGGAAAATGACCTGGATGACCTGATGATGATGGATGAGTTGTAAAGGTGGGATATAGGTTCCCCCGTTTATGCTGAAAAGGCGGAGGGGTTGTGAGATGGATCACGGGTTTGGAGTATGGCGGCCTTGATTGCAACACACTCGTTTTTATTTGTTATTCATTTTAGCGATATATCCCCAAATAGACTGTAAACCTCCCAATCCACCACTTGATGGATTGTCAAATATACTTGACCACTTTCATTCTTCTACAGCAAATGTTAATGTGTTACTGGTAGCACAGCACAGAGAGTATCCAGCAGGTAATTTTGGGGTGGCAAAGAAGTTGGCGTAGAAGAGCGTAGCGCAGTTACGTCACCGGGTTGGCTCTTTTTCGTTTTTTTTTTGCGTTTGGCGTTGAGAAGCGTGGCCAGACAGGTACGAAAACAAGCCGCAGCAACGACGCTAAATGGCCTCGGTCATTGTTTGGCTGGCAGGCAGCAGAGTTAGGCAGCAGAAACACCAAAAGGGCGGCAATTGATTCGCCAACAATTGATTAATAGACAAGTTGGAAGGGCTCATAGGGCTGAATCCATGACCAGGAAATGGTTCCATTTGAGCTGTCACAAGCCAGTCTTTGTTTGTACAGATCAAGCTTTGACTAGACCCGTTGCTAGGCGGGGTGGCAAATAATTTGTTTTCTTTCAAGCGAACCTGTCATCAACTTTACAGCTGCGGGCAACGATCTACACTTTTTTCCCTTGTGCAAGCCACAGAATTGTCAAGCCTTTTGTGCCTGATGCAAGCCACAGCGACGATAATCAAGTCATTCATTACATCACCCACTCTTTATTCTGCCAGTATCAACAGCAGCGTTTGCGTCGCTCGTCCACAGAGTCTTGCCCCGCTAAGACGTCAAGCTACTGCTGCCCTGGCACCACCGCCACTACCACTGGACGCGCCCCTCTACGGCAACCATTTTGTTTTACTTCCTTTCCCCCTTTGATACCCGCACCAAACCCTTTGCGCATCGCTGCGAGGCAAAGAGACTGCAAACTACCGATCCCGCTCGAAACGATTACCGCCGTCTCACTACCCGATTTTCTGTCATCGACACAGAGTAGCTTTTGCCTGACGCCTAGGCACCCCCTCCGCGCCTAGCGACCAGATAAACACAACCAAAAGCTTCACCCCATCTTGGCAGACAGCATGTTTGTCCTGCGAAATGGTAAGTCCACAATTGATGCGCTGCGAATCGTTGCTTTTGAGGGATTATTCTACTTTTTTTTGTCCTGGTGAGATGGGAATCGCAAGGCTAGGTCGCTTATTGGGCCGCAGATGCACTCGTCACTGTGTGTGCAGCTCCTCACATGTCATGAGGGGTTGCATCCTGCAGGTCCCTTGCGCGAGGCTGCCACCTTGAACCCCTCACTTTCGTCTCCTTTTCACCTACCAGCAACGTGCCTTTTTGCTTTTAACCTTTCCCCAAACTAGTCCTGACTGCTAACGTTTCCCAGTTGGCAAGCTGATCTTCGGCTCCGGCGCCCAGGAATCTCTTATCGAGCTGCCGCAGGGTCAGCTTTACCTCGTCCGCCCCCTCTCTCCCAAAGGCTACTCCGAACTCATCTTCAAGGACGCCGCGATCCGTATCCGCCGCACGAACCAAGACTTCCACTACCAGCTCGTCGTCCAGCGCGCCTTTGAGGAGGGTGAGGAGGAGCTTCTCGCCGAGGAAGAGGGCGACGACGCCGAGATTGACGCCCTCGTCAACGAGCGTGACGAAAAGACGTTTCTGCTCGACGAGGCTCTGCACTTTCGTGTCGAGTCCCGCGAAGGCGGCGACAGCGTCATTGCCTGGCGCGACCTGAGCGGTGATACCGGCGACGTCTACGAGTTTGTCTGCGACGGTGCCGTTGCTCCCAGCCAAGTCCAGCTCTTCCTGCGCGCCGCCCAGGAGTGCCAGTACGAGCGCAAATATCGCAAACCCAACACCACCGCCTCCGAAGAGGACCTCCAGTCGTTTGAGTTTCACGAGGAGCTGCCAATTCCACCCGCCAGCCCCCTCAACAGCCCCTCCCTCACACGCTCCATCGATTCTACCGAGTTCATGGCGCCAACTACTCCGAGCAAACAGCGCGCGCCTGTCGCCCCTGCTGCTATTCCCGAGGAGGAGAAGAAGCCGGCCGGCCCCGTTTACGATGCCAACAATCCGCCCAAGCCCAAGGAGATTTACGCCAGCATCGCTGCTGAGCTCCATGTCTACGATCCCCAGCCCGGCCATTTTTCCATAGTTGACGACTCGGTAGTCGCGACTGTCTCCGAGGTTGGCAAGTGGGAGTACTGGCTTCAGATTGAGGGCCAAAAGCCTTGGTTGGGAACGCCAGTGGTTTCCGACTTTAGCCCCGTCTTTGACTTTCAGTTCCTTTCCTTTGTTTTCAATCACTTCAGCCCCGATGGCACCGCCCGCTCCTGGCTTCTGCGGTTCAAAGACCAGCCTACGCTGGAGAAGTTTCAGGCAGCCATCATGCAGGCTATATGGGAGAGGCTCAACGAGACAAAGTGGAACAAGATTCAAGAAAAGGAGCGTGAATATGTTCTCGACTCCATGGGTGACCTCACCATGGAAGATGCCCCTGGTGCAGAGGAGGAGGAGGAGGAGGAGGAAGTGGAAGAAGAGGCCGACGAGGAGGGCATTCGTAGCGACGCCTATGATAGTGATGAAGATGAAGAAGAGCAGCAAGACAAGGACGACCGTGAGATGAACTCACAGCTCGCCGTTGGTTACAAACACGACCGCTCCTTTGTCGTCCGTGGCTCCAAGATTGGCGTCTTTTCCCACACTGGTGACAACCGCCTCAAATTCGCCACCAACATCTCCAAAGTCACCACGCCCAAGGGCAAGCTCATGAACCCCAAAAAGGTCATGCTTCATGGCGAGGATCGCGATCTGATCATTCAGAACAATGTTGATCCCAATAAACTCTACCGCATGGATATCGAATACGGCAAGGTTGTTGATGAGTGGAACGTCCACGACGACATCCCCGTCATCAATTTCGCTCCCGAAAACAAGTTTGCCCAGATGACCTCGGAGCAGACTTTCCTCGGTGTCTCCAACAATGCGCTGTTCCGTGTCGACCCCCGTCTCGCTGGGAACAAGCTCGTGGACTCGGACATGAAACAGTACGCCTCCAAGAATGACTTTTCTTCGCTCGCCACCACCGAGAAGGGATACATTGCTGTTGCCAGCAACAAAGGTGATATTCGCCTCTTCGATCGCCTCGGCATCCGTGCCAAGACGCAGCTACCCGCGCTCGGCGACCCGATCACCGGCATGGACGTCTCTGCGGATGGTCGCTGGATTCTCGGAACCACACAAAACTATATCCTGCTCGTTGACGCCATGCAAAAGGATGGGAAGAACGAGGGCAAGCTGGGCTTCGAAAAGGGATTCTCGGCTGATACAAAGCCGCGCCCGCGTCGTCTGGCCTTGACGGCTGAGCATGTGGCACAATTTTACCACGAAACCGGCAAGCCCCTCAACTTCACACCGGCCAAGTTTAACACGGGTGAGGGCGCCGAGGAGACGAGCATCATTACAGCCACTGGTCCGTACATTATCGAGTGGAACCTCAAGCGTGTCCTGCGTGGCATGAAGGCGCCGTACAAGATTAAGCGCTACGAGGATGAGGTCAAGGCCGACGACTTCAAGTTTGGCTCCGACAAGAATGTCATTGTCGCTTTGCCCAATGAGGTCAACATGGTGGCCAAGCAGAGCTTCCGCAAGCCCACCCGCGAGAGCATCATTGGCAATGTCGGTGTTTCCTCTGGCGGCCACAGGAGCTCCTCGGCGAATAAGATTGGCACGCCGTTGAGTAGTCGGTACAAGCTGGGCCGCGACGACATTGTCGATTCACCATATTAATCTCTCTTTTGTTTTTAAATTTGTGAGCCGATTGGTCTCTGCTTGCTATCTTTTTATTGTTTTGTAGCCTTGAATGAGTTTATTTCTTTTTTATATTTATCTGGAGAGGGCTTGTGACGATGGATCGTACGAAGCGAGCAGAAGGGTGACTAGATGCAACGATGGACGAATGGGATGAACGAGGGATGGATACGGAATCAGAAGAGACACGGAAAGCTTGGGGATAATTCGACTCAGATACCACTATTTTCTTCCTCAATTTACACGCACGCACACAAACACTTTGCAATTCTTCTGTTTGTATTTTACGAGCCTGCTTATTTGGGCGATGGCCTTTTAATTAGATGAAATGATACTAATCAAAAATAAACAGCATTATAAAATGAAAATTCATTGCCTAGTGTGAAATGCTCGCTTGCTCTAGATAAAAGACAACTATAAACGGGGTACACGATCCTAGACCAGCACAAACTGTCGCTCATTCGTACCCAAGGCCTCGCCATCCATGACCCCGTCACAGTACGCCTCGCCCACCACTGTCCACGCCTCCCCCTCGCCGGGCCTCAGCACCATGGGCGTCGTCAAGCCGTGGAGCACCACGACGGCATCTCCAGACTCCACCCCTCCAGGCCCCATGCCGACGTGGCCCTGCTCGGTGCGGTACACGCGCCGCCCGGCGTTGCGCTCCAGGTTGTGCAAAAAGGCCCCCATGTGCGCGCTGCGGACCACGTCCGGATCGAGGCCGGCATCGCGGTGGCTCGCCGCGTCGTCGTCGCGCACGTTGAGCCGCGGCGTGAGGAAGAAGCGCCGCCGCAGCGCGATCCACGTCGTCGCGAGCCAGACGCGCGTCGAAGCGAGGCAGAGGCCGACCACATCCTCGACGAGGTCGGCGAGCGCGAGGACGACGGTGCGCGCGAGCGGGATGGGGCCCCGGGCGAGGCGGTGCAGGACCGTCGTGGCGCGGTGGTAGTCGAGGTACCAGGGGGTGATGCCGACGGTGGCATAGATGCGAAGGAGGGAGTAGGCGCGGGCGGTGGCGGCGGCGCGGAGGAGACGCGCGCCGAGCTGGGCGGTGGCGGCGTGCATGAGGGCGAGGCGCTGCGTGGCGGCGGCGGGGGAGTCGAGCTCGGTGGTGAGCTGCCGCGCGAGGAGGCCCGAGTCGTAGACGCGCAGACTGGTGTGCGCGAGGGTCTCTGGGGATGGTGCGGCGGCGGCAGCGGAGGAGAGGGCAGACTGGACAAACTGGTCGATTTCGTCAAACGTGAGCTTGGCGTCGGCGTAGCAGATCTTTTCCATAAACTGCGGGTCGTCTTCCACGGTGTACGTTGCCTGACCGACGGCGGCGACACGGCCAATCAGGATGCCTTTGAAGGCGATGCTCGCGTCGTCGGCCTGGGTAGGGGCCGCAGTAGCGGCAGCAGCATCTTGCGGTCCGCCCGCGGCAAACGCCGGCTGGTGCAGCGCCTGCCACGCCACGGGCAGCACAAGGTCCATGGCCCTGTCGGGCACCCACGACGGCAAGGCCCGCATCTTTTTCGGAAACTGGTTGAAGAGCAGCACGTCCATGTGGCCCTGCTCGAGAAAGAGGCGCGTCGCTTCCGTGTACGCCCGGACCTGCGCGCGCGCCTGGTCCGCCTTGTCGTAGTAGATGCCGAGCCGCGCCTTGACGCGGTCGTCGGCGGCCGCGAGGCCGAGCAGGCCGTAGACGCGGTCCTGCGCGAGCGAGGCGCCGACCTTCCACCTCGACGTCTGGCCCACGAGGCTGTGCTTGATGACGAGCTCGTGCAGCGGCGTCGCCCGAGCGGCCCGCGCGCCGGCGTGGATGGCCTTGCGCTCCTGGTAGATGCGCTGGAAGCCCTCGGTGGCGTCAAAGGCGGCGCTGCGGAGGCGCAGCGCGCCGCGGGGCAAGGCTCCGGCGACGCGGGCGAGCCAGTAGTTGTTCTGCACCGTGTAGAAGAACATGCCGGCGCGGAAGCAGTCGAAGCAGAGGAAGGCGTCGCCGCAGACCATGACGACAGCGGGCGCGAGGCACGCCTCCTGGATGATCCACAGGCGGCCGAACCAGGAGCGCCGCAGCACGGCCACGTACGCGGCAATGGGGTACTGGCTGGCGAGGCGCTCCGTCAGGGCCAGCAGGTCGTCGCGGTCCTGCATCTCGTCGGGGTAGTCGGCGAGGGCGTCGTTGGCGGAGGGCAGACGCACAACGGCGTCGTAGATGCGCATGATGCTGGCGACGGGCCGGCTCATGACGCCGGCCAGGACGCCGTCGGCGCAGAGCGTCGCGACGTAGGCGTACCAGGCGTCCGACGCGGCCGTGCCCGGTCCCAGCCAGACGACGGCGCGGCGGGCGTGCGCGTAGATGGCCTGCATGAGGGCCACCTGCTGCGCCTTTTCCTCGTCGTCTTCCTGGTTGATGCAGATTTGGTCGATGAACATAGGGAGGTCATATCTCGGCCCGGCGTCCCGGGCGTTGGCGGCGGCGAAGCGCAGCAGCGCCAGCTCCAGCGGGCGGTGGATGGGCAGGGCGAAGCGCTCCCGACCCGACGACTCGACAATGATGCGCCGCGTCGGACGCTGCACGCCGGGCGGGACATCCCAGGCGTACGAGAGCGCGTCGTACTCGACCGACGCGGCGGCGGCGGCGGATGGTCCATCGCCGCCTGCTTCGCACTCGATGAGGGAGATTCGGACCGTGGGCTCCAGGCCCGGAAGCAAGGAGGGCTGCGGCGGGAGGAGCTTGGCGAGGCGAAAGGTGCGCCTGGTGCCCGGCGGTATGGGCGTGTAGTGGTACTTTGGCAGCCCGTCGCCAGACAACCGTGGAAAGGGTGGCATGGCCGGGTCAAATTGTCACCAGGCGGAAAGAGGAAGAAGAATGGAGAGGCATGTTCACATGGCTCTGATCTTGCCGTTTGCTTTCGAAAGCAGTGCCTGGCAGTTGGCACGCGATGGAGAGGCCCAGACCGCTTCAGCCGCAATCAATAGCGTGGGGACGTGGACGCCGCAGCGCTCGTGTCAAGTGCATCTGAAGCATCATAAAAAGCGTGGACAGGGATGCTCGAGATAGAGCCTGACTAGGTTAGCGTGACGAATTTGAAGACTTTCGGCAAAGCACAGCTATTTTGCATCATAAACCATGTCTTGAAATACGCCAGGTAAATCGCTAAAACTTCAACAACACCAAGACTCCTGCTAAGTATGTAGCTAAACATTTTAACTTTGATTCCCTTTTCCCATCCTTAAATTCCATTGACATTTTGACATTTTGCCAAAGCAGGCTCAGATGGCACCCTGGGGCGATCTGAAACAGCCGTCATGGCTCATTCATCATACCTACACTTCCGGTTCCTTGCTCTCAGGTTCCTCCGTCAATGTCTTCTGGCCGGAACTAGCCACAGCACCCGAGACGTTGCGGATAGTCTTGGCCTGCGTCTCCTCGTTGCTGAGGCGCGTCATTTCGGCGACAAACGTGGCCCCCCACCAAGCGCTGGTGTACTTGAAGACGTAGCGCTCGAGCTTGCTGTAGTTGGCGGCGCGCTGCTCAGGGCTCATGGTGACGGCGTCGTGGATGGCGTTGGCCAGCTCCTCCGTGTTCCAGGGGTTGACAATCAGGCTGCCGTTGAGCGACTGTGCGGCGCCGGTAAATTCGCTGAGGATCATGACGCCGTGCTTCTCACGTTGAGTGGCAATGTACTCGTACGAGACGAGATTCATGCCGTCGCGGGTTGAGGATACCAGACAGACGTCCGACACGGCGTAGAGCGCCGTCAGCTCATCAAACGATACCGACTGGTGCAGGAAGTGGATCGGCATAAACTCAATGGTGCCGAACTTGCCGTTGATACGGCCGACAAGCTCGTTGACGACAGCACGTAGGTTCTGGTACTCTTCGACATCCTGGCGCGAGGGCACGGCAACCTGCACAAGGACAATCTTGCCAATCCACTCGGGGTGCTCCGTGAGGAAAACTTCGAGGGCATGGAGTTTTTGTGGCACGCCCTTGATGTAGTCGAGACGGTCGACACCGACAATGAGCTTGACGCCTTCGAATTTGCGCTTCAAGGCTGCGATGCGCTCCTGTACCTTGGGTCGCTTCAGGCCCTCGACAAACTTCTCGGGGTCGATACCGATAGGGAATGCTCCGACAGTGACGAAGCGTCCGTTCCAGTCCACACCGTTGGGCGTCGTCGGAGTGCCCAGAATACGCGAGCAACTGCTGAGGAAATGGCGCGCGTAGTCGTAGGTGTGGAAACCAATGAGATCACAATCGAGAAGACCCGTGAGAAGAGGTTCACGGACGGGCAGAATACGGTAGATTTCGCTGCTGGGGAATGGCGTGTGCAAGAAGAAACCGATCTTAACGTTCTTCTTGGAATTGCCAATTTCCTCGCGAAGCATCTGGGGCAGGAGCATCAGATGGTAGTCGTGGACCCAAATCAGATCGCCGTCTTGAACATCCTTGATGACGGTCTGTGCAAAGAGGCGGTTGACTTCCTGGTACGCGGCCCAGGCCGACTCGTCAAAGGTGATTTCACCGGGGTGGTAGTGGAACAGCGGCCAGAGGATCGAGTCTGCAGTCGTCAGCACGAAGTGATGATGGAAGGGCGATGCTATGTAAACGCACTGGCAAATCCGTTGTAGTGGCGGTCAGCGAGCTCGTCATCGATAAAGACGGGATGCGCGCCGTACTCTGTCTTGAGGCGCTTCTTCATGCCCTCGACTTCGTTCTCGGGGACCTCAAGGCCAGGCCATCCATACCACTGGAAGCTTGTGGTTTTTCCGAGGCCACTCAGACCCGTGACGAGACCACCAGAAGACATGGAAAATGTATAGCTGCCATCTTCGGAGCGCTTGATGGTGATGGGCAGGCGGTTCGACAATAGCAAGAGACGGCCGGGCGCGGCAGCGTCTTGTGTCTCGGCCGATGTAGACATGGCAGCGGACGGGGGGACACGGACACGGGTACGGACACGGACGTTGAACTCGACAGCAGGTGGTGAGAGCGGACGAAACGCAGATGCGGTCGCGTATGACAGTCTTGAACTGGCCCGACAACGTTGGAGTGGAAAGCTGAAGGAGCAGCAGAAACGTTGGTGGGCTGGCCAGCTTATGTGGGGTGAGCTTTTAGTGGTGGTAGTGGCGCGGTCAATGGTGAAGTAAGGCGACCGGATGGCTGGGCTGTTGGACGCAGGCCGATGCAGTGGATGAAGAACGAGAGGAGTACGCAGAGTGTGAGGACAAGTCGAGAGAAGGAAGGACCTTGTCCGGGGTCTGCGGTAATTTATTCTGCAGCGGCGTCCAATGGCAATGATGTTGTGCAGCACGAGTGGTTTGATGGACGGAGCTTTTAAGGCGGGCAATGAGGGGCAGACAGCTGGACGGGCCTGACAATCTGGGAACGGTAAGAGTGCTGACCGCTGCAGGCATTAAGGTGCATCAAGGTGCCTTGGAGGTGCGCGCAGCAAAACAAGGCGTTTGTGGCGGGGTGTTGGCGGCCCAACCCTGCTATCATTAGTGAGGATTTCTCACCACTGAAAGGTTTTCCAGGTTCATCTGGGGTCGGCTTGTTTCAATTTTCCTTTAATTACATCACAGTGACGCCGTCTTGTGGCGCGCGCATACGTACCATTGTTATCATGCGATGCTATCCAACGCGGCTGCACGGTCACTCTTCCTGGGAAACCCGAAAGAAGATGAACATTTACACATCAACGGCAATGACATCCGGAAAACTGGTCGAGAGATATACCGTTCATCTGAACTGAAAGTGCTACTGTAGTCTTGCATTGGCCCATCCCTACGGCCGCCGCACTAGGTGGATAACAAAAAGAAAAAGAGGTGATCATTTTGTAATTTTGCCAGGCGAAATAAAATGCTAGAGGGACTTGAGAAAGTATTAAAATGTTCGAGAATATTCCATTAATGAATTCGGCAACTGGATCAAGGAAAATGTCAAAATCAAGGACAGGTAGAGTAGCTGCAAGGTATGCCGCCTGCTTCCATGTACGCAGCAATATAGCAGGGAATACATTGCTTTAGACAATCGAAAATAATCCACATAGAATGATAGAGGAAAAGGCCGACACAAGCAAAGCACGTGAAGTAAAAAAGAATTGTCAACTCTCAGCCAAACCCAACTTACACCGCGCGCCGCCCACCCACACACTTCCGCTGGCAGTGGATCTCGCGGCCGTTCTTATCGATAACAACCAGGAATTTTTGATGCTGCTTCCAGCTCGCCTTGCGACATGTTCAACACATCGCCATCAACATCGCCCAGCAGCTTTCCACCCTCACAATGGCGGCACTTCAGGACTTCAAGTCGCTGCAGGAGGGGGTCCAAAAGTCTTTGGTTTCTACCGTCAAGTACGCCAACCGAATCGCCAACGAGGATCTCAGTTTCCAGCGCACCGTCAACCCGGACGCCGCCGAGCAGCTCGACGAAAAATCATCACGACTTCTCCATCTCTCCACGCGCCTTTTACAGTCTGCTGCGCGCGCCTGTGGCGTCGCCGCTCCAAAACTCGAAGATGCCGAGGATATCGACTTGAATTGGCAGGGCGTCGTCGATGTCGTCGATTCCGTCCTCGAAAAGGCTGACACGGCCCTGGACGAATATACTGGGCTTATCAAGCGCAAGGAACCACCGTCAGATGCTGTACCTATTAATCCACATACTCTTAAAAACAGAGCCTAAACTGACACGTCACAGTCCTCCAAGCCAAAGAGAACAAAATCCACGAGCAAAGTTATACGAAATGCAAACGTCGTCAAACCCCAGAACCTCTTCGAATTACAGCCCGACAATTTTCCCACTGGTCCATGGAAGCCTATTCTTATAAAGAAGCCCCATGCCCTCGTGCCTTTAGATAAGAGCCTCGTCACGTTCATTGACGAAGACGGCTCGACGCAGTGCGCACACCCTGCATCACGCAAATTTCCTTTAGCTAATCCTGCCCTTAGATACAAGCATCCATACGAACCTGAAATTCTTCAAATGAGCTACCCCGATAGCGCTTACCAAGTAGCTGACCCCATTCCATGGCAGCCTGTCGAGAAGACCACCGCAACATGGGTCGATTCATACGAGGGAGTGCTTGAAATGCTCCAAGAGTTGAAAAAAGCAAAGGAGATAGCCATTGATCTGGAGCATCATGACTTTCGAACATACACAGGTTTGGTTTCGCTCATGCAGGTCAGCACTCGACAGCAGGATTGGATCGTCGACACTCTTCAGCCTTGGCGCCACAAGCTCGAGGTACTCAATGAGGCTTTTGCAGATCCATCAATTGTAAAAGTATTCCACGGAGCCTACATGGACATGGTCTGGCTTCAGCGCGACTTGGGCCTCTACGTCAATGGTCTTTTCGATACTTACTTTGCCTGCGAGCAGCTGAGTTACTCGGGCCGAAGCCTAGCCTTTTTACTTTCCAAATTTGCCAATTTTGACGCCGACAAGCAATATCAGTTGGCTGACTGGCGCATTCGCCCAATCCCGGAAGAAATGCTCTACTACGCTCGATCTGATACCCATTACCTACTCCACATCTACGACCAGGTTCGCAACGACCTCGTCTCCTCATCAAAGCGAAGCGTGCCAGAACAGGACCTTATAGGCCGTGCTCTGCAAAAGTCAAGAGAACTTTCCCTGTCCCGACATGTGTACCCGGGCTATAACGAGGAGACTGGCGAGGGCCCACGAGGCTGGTATAATTACGTGCTGAAGCATTCACATTTGTCCTATGACGCAGCTCAGTTCACACTGTTCAAGACTGTTTGGAAATGGCGAGACGATACGGCGAGAAAAGAAGATGAAAGCCCCAATTTTGTGCTGGGAACAACTCATCTAGCCGACATCTGTCGAGCCAACCCTCCCAACGCCAAAGCTCTTCACAGCTTAATGCCCCTCACCGCGCCCCTGGCAAGATCAAGAATTAACGAAATTTGGGAGCGTGTTCTGGAAGCCAGCCAGAATCCAGGGCCTAGTCTGCTGCAATTCTTTGCAAGCATTGCGCCGGATGCGGCGACGAGAAACGCGCTGCCCAAGGCGGGCCGTGACCTCACCAAATTGCCTGATCTTGGTGGTGAAATTGCCTATCGAAGCCTGCCTCGCTCACGCTTGTTTGGCGATGTGCCTGTCGGCTCTCAGCGGGGCGGTTCTCGCAACGCGGATCAAGGTCGGAACGAAGAAGTACCATTCCCCTGGCAGAGGTTTGTTGCCTCTGAACAAGCGGGTGCGGAACTAGAGCAAGGTACTGCTTCCCCTGCAGAGCCAGAAGTGCCTCTGCCGGTGCCGCCGGCTCCCGCAGAGGAAGACGAAGAATTCACGTTGAAACGCGGAACAAAACGCAAGTCTGAATCTGCACCAGATGAAGATTCAGAAACGAGCGAAGAGTCCGACTCTGAGCGGGATGAGAAGGATGATGAGGATGATGAGCCAATGGAGCCAGCTCCTGCCGACGGCATCATTGAGATTGAGGATGATCAAGCTCAGTCACGGAAGCAGCGCAAGGCTGCTAAGAAGCAAGCTGCCCAGGAGATCCAGCAAAAGCGAGAAGCTAAAAAGGCTAAAAAGGCGCAGCGGCAGGTGGAAAGGGAGCAGAAGAAGGCGGCGACGGATAACAAGTACAACGCGGTGCCGTTTGATTATAGCAAGGCGACATCCGTCATGCATGCCAAACGTGACGGTACTGTGGCGGCGGCAGCTCGCCCGACAAAGCCCCAGAAGGTATTTGATCCATACTCCAAGACTGGCGACGATCCAATGAAGGGCGCGAGAAAGGCGCCGCCAATCAGAGGAGAGAGGAGCGCTACGTTTAAGAAATGAGGGCATTTGGCATATTTAGGACGGCGTTTTTAGGTTAGAGAAGAAATCAGATTATGAAGCTGCTCACTTGATGTATTACTTGTGAATGTTGCTTCTTGTAGATATAATCAGGCTTATAATTTAGCTCGCGTTTGCAGAAGAGTAGCAAGTATAGGAAATAAATTACCTGCACGCTATTAATTGATTATGTGCTGTGCATGTGCAGATACTTCTGCACAAGTCAGCCAAGCCGGAAAAACATGGCCGGCATGGTACGTACCGCCGTAGCAATGTGAGGGGGAGCTGCGGCACATACACGTCTCGCGAACCTCCCAACATCACACAGGTAATCAATTGAGCATTTACATTGATACATGCAAGCTCCTCGACACTTGGATAATGATTGTTTCTAAAATTGGTCCAACTGGTCTCGTTTGCCAAGCTGCACGTCTAGCTTCCGATCCCTCCATCTGCGGCCACAGTCGAGCGTTGCTAGGAACATGACCCGTCTTGCATCAGCAATTGTGTGCTCACCGTGGTCTGCAGGCGCATCATAACCAAATACCTGAATCCAAGGGCCCGATATGTCCATTCACGAGACAGTGAAAGCAACGGGGCAAATCTTGAGGGGATATAGGAAGCTCTCCACCGCACCAATGCTGATGACGAGGAACGTGATAATCGCGCCCGCAACACCGATCCCCAGAAACTTCAAAGATCGGGCTATCAATTAGTCATTGGGTCAGGTCGGTCAAACTTGTACCATCGGGCGGCATGACAAGTCACCGAAGCGTCGTTGACGCATGATGCGCGGCCATCTACGAACTCGACTTTGCTGCCTTTTGAGCTTCCTCCAAGGATGAAGCTAGCTCCGACGTAGCTCAAGAGATCGCTCAGCAGATGCGTCTCGGTATATCGCGTTGGACGGATTGATGGCCACGCGCACCTCCAACTTCCAACGCCAAAAGCGCCATCGGCAAACAGAATGTCCACCGAGTTTGCAGCTGCGAACCACATATAGCGACCATGCTCGGCCCTTGTCAATCTCAACTGGGACGAGATGGAGATGATCTGGATTCCGCGATTCAAAAGCAAGTTTGGTTCGCGAATCTGGAACTTCAGGCGGCGAACAATCATATCAGGTTGGGAAAGCCGGTGAAGAAAGTATCGATTGTTATCGACAAAGAAAATTTTATGATCTAGATGATTGACCTTTTATTTTACAGGGTAGTTCCGCATAGGAACTTGTGTGTGGGCTTTCCAAATCTATCGCGATCATGTCCTCAGACTTGTCCGCCTCCCAAGTCTCTATCCCTCTATGATGCAATTCCGTTTTTAAACATTGGTGAGTGTCGGTAAAGGAACTCTGTCGTGAGACCTTCATACCGTACACAGACATCGCTCTCGTCCCCGGATATTAAAGACCCCATCAGTGAAGAGGGATCGGCTCAATTGAATGAGAAATTGTTTACGTCTGTGAAGCAAAGGTTAGCCGGCTGTTATGAGGGGATATTCGGCATGTCGGTTATACGTACGAACTTGGCCATGAGGGCAACCATGAGATCGAAAAGACCGATAGCCTCGACGAAAGCGAAACCCAGAATGGCGTAGGAGAAAAGCTGGCCACGGAGGGCAGGGTTGCGGGCAACACCGTTGATGAGGGCAGCGAAGACGAGACCAATACCAATACCGGCACCAGTCAGACCAATGGCGGCAGAGCCCATACCAATGTTCTTGGAGACCTCGACGAGGGCGTTGGCCATCTCGGAGGAGTAGGCACGGCGCTGGACCTGGAAAGCGGCGCGGGGGACGACCTGAGTGCGCTTAGCGGCACCTGAGAGACGGGAAATGTCAGTCAATTGGGCCAATGGACAGCTTGTCGAGACGATTGACGTTGGGTTGAGGCCATTGACAGCCAGAGGGATCCATTCGAGATGGTTCGGTTGACTTCAATGGCCATTCAATCTAGGAGAAAACTTTTCATCTCATGGAGCTACATACCAGAGATGGAGCGCTTGGAAGCAGCGGCGACATTGACGCGGGCGGCAGAAGCCAGGCGGGAGGCGACGAAGCGGGAGGCCATTGTGAAGGTTGGTGAGGGGAGATTGAGGTTTGGTTGAAGATGAGGTATTGGAGATGTGCTGAGGTCTGAAAGCAGAGGAGTGGGAGAGAAGGAGTAAAAGTCTGGAGGAAAAGGGAGAAAGAGAAAGGACTGGAGTCAGGTGAGAGAGATCCACTGGGGTTGGGGTCTACGAGTATGCTACGGGACTTTGAGGACTGTGTGTACAGTATTATGGCCAGAGGGAAGGGGGCCGGGGCGGCCGGGGCAGAGAGGGATATTCTGACGAGAGGCAACTACTTGAACGGGGGCAAGCAGGGTGTGTGAGCAGAATTGATGGGCGGTGATGGCCTCACGAACCAGGCGTTGATGGTGGATCGGGCAAAGTCGGGTGGGTATAGGAGGGTGTGAGAGTGGAAACGGCCAGCTGCCACTTGGGAGCGCGAGAGTTTGAGAAGCCCGAGACGTTTGCGTGCTTGGCGGGTGGGCCATGAATCATGAGCACAGGCAGAGAAGAAGAAAAATGAAGGGCAAAAGAGGTTACGGGGTGTGTGAATAGGACGGACGACCAAAGCTTTGTGACGAGCAAGTTTGCCTGTTGGCCGACACAAAAGCCCAGAGGATAGCAGCCATACTCGGCTTATACGCAAGCACGGCAAGGCACTGGACGATGCATACTACTTACTACGCTGTGGCTTTACGTGCAATGCAGCTTTTACTCGACTGCAAAGAAATATTTAACAACAACTTTTTCCTACCCGTCTTTTCGTCCGGCAGATGCAAAGAAAGGAGCGACGCCAAACTGTTGTGAAGCCGTGCGCTACCGGGCTTATTAGGGGGAGGAAAACTTTTTCCTCGTTTTTTTATGGAATGTCGATGCCGTTGAATTAAGGATGCAACATTTTTGCGCCAAATTCTATCAGATATGCCGCATTGGGACTTATCGGAAGCGCGGCGCAGACTGGCTGCAGAAGACCGAGACCAAGACGCCGTATCGGGTTAAGCGCAACTGCGATAAGGCTACAGATTCGGCCTGAGGAAGCGAAACAGAAGAGGCTTCCCAGTCTTGTCCGGAATTACCCTCACGGCTTACTGATACAACCCCCTTGAGCCCCAGGCTAGCAACAGGGACATTACCAGTATTACCAGTACGGCACATTTCAGGGCAGATTGCTCTGAACTTTGGGGGCTTTTTGGTGCTCCAGCGCAGGGGTGGTATAAGCTTCTGGGTGTCCTCTGGCCCAGTGACCAGGATTGCTGCTGGCTACAAGCAAAACCACTGGTCCAAGTAGAAGCCGATTTTTACACGTGGGTGCCAACAACAAATAGCATTACGCTGCTGGTCGCTGGGTGTGGTGATAGCAGGAAAAGTTGGGCCTCTTATCCGCTGAGAGTGTCTCGGGCCACCGTAAGCGGGTCATTGTTGGCTTCAAGCACGCAAAAAGCTCGAGCAAGGGGGCGTGCGGCTCTGCTGCTCCCGCTGTCGTGCTCAGAAGCTTCTGACCTTGGGTGTATCGAGGTGAGCAACAGCGAAAGACTGGATACGATTTGTTTTCGCGGTGGGACAAACCAAGAACGGACAGCAGACTGAAGGTATAAAGGTGGTGGTTTGCCCATTTTCCCTCACAGCTTGAATGGAGGCGTTTTGGTTCTTGGATCAATGGCTTTCTGACACCAGGCCTGTTACTCTGTGCAGGGAAGCGACACCATGCTAGGGGCCGGCCTACTGGTACCAGTACATACCACCTACTACACCCGAGGTCGCCGGCTGCCGACCGGAATACCGCCCTGGTTCCGATGCCAACACATGCAACGATGATACGGATGCACGCCGAAGACACGCTCAGGTCGTTGTGCTCACAAGTGTTGTGATGATGAGGCCAGCAACACTGTCGATTTGATTCCGGGTTTGCATCGCCGACTCGCCAACATGATGGCCCTTGACCGAAAGCTACACGGTTCTCATTTCGCCCCCGAGTGTTGGTACCCGCCACGTATCAGCGGGTTGCCAGCCGAAGGCGCCATTTTCGTGGCAATCTCGCAGTGGATCTGGCACAAGCAAAGAAAGGCCTGAGGCTCTGCTCGCCTAGCTCCAGCCTGCGAAACTTGGCTTCGGCCCTGGGCAGCGCTAGCAACGACGGTGTGTTTGCATGCCGTTGCTGGCAACTGCAGCGACATGTCAGTGGCCGGGCTGCGCTGCATTGCGCGCGATTACGTAGCTCGCTAGACCTTGCCTGGTGTGCAAACTTGCTCGGCACAGCAAGGCGCTGAAAGAATTTCCACCTGTCGTTCTAGCGCGTGTTCTTTATCACTTTCGTGCGCGATGCCTTTTTTGGCCGAGCTCCTCTCGCTGCAGCTCCGACGCACTGGGCTGCAGCTACAGCTGGTCTTTGTACCGGCGCACTGGTGGTAATTTATTGCCTGCATAGTGGCGCTCCAACGTAAGGCGGCTAAGCTTGGCTTGACGCAGCTTATGAGAGAGCTTATTTTTTTCGGGCATCGCCAGCTTGGCACATGACGACAATAGCCGTTCTGAGCTCTTTTGAAAGGACTGGGAATTGAGCCCACCAAGTGCAAATCATCACAAAATTCCACACCAGTAGAGTGGACAACAACCGAGGCCAACAATTGAGAGAGCAAGGTTCCATCTTTCCTCTCTTCCGCCTCTTTTCACTCAAATCATGACAAAGGCTTCAGACCCAGGCCAGTGGGGGGCCGTGGGCCCATTGCTCCGTCCAAGCACCAAAACAAGAATGAAAGTGATCCACGGGGTGTGAATGCGTAAGATGATGGTAATATTTTGAGGGAGGAGAATGGGTCAGAGTCCATGGCTCAGAGTCCATGGCTCAGTGGATGAGAGCGTCGCTGGTTCTCCTGAGCATCATCGATTGGCACTGGTAGCCAATATGGCCACTCAAAATCGCTGTGGAAAGGACACAGTAGTCGTACGCGTTGCCTCTGTCATTTTTCTTCTGAGCTCCCAGGTCTTTGGGCGCTGGGTTTTTCTTTGCAAAGGCGCTGAGACAGGGGCATCCCAGGCACCGGGTCGACAGCCGGCACGCCCCGTGGCGCGGTATCGCCGGCGCCAAAAGCAAATTTCCTGGTGCCCAGCTGGCCAGGGCCAACAAGGTCGAGAAAAAGGAGGAGGGAACAAGGTCAAGCAGGCAGGCACGCGGGTGACAGCTCCCTGCGCTGGTGAAATTACAGTGCGATGGCGCTGTAATAATCGCTGTAACACAGCCGTAATCGCCAGGGCTCGTATTTCGACGGCCCGCGAAAATTACTCGGAGACACCACGGCTGCGTAGTTACCGCCCTGGCTTTTTTCTTGCACGCCCCCAGAGCCCCAGAGCCCCCCTTGGAGTGAAATAGGGCTCCATTCTGAACAGTGCGCTTGTCCATCTGCGAGAGGAAGGTCGTCGGTCCAGGGCCAAATGTGAAGCTCGGCTTTGCTTGATCGGTGCGCTTCCCGCCCGACCAGGGAGAGCTCTGGTGAGCTCCGAGCTTGAGTGGGCTACCCTGTAGAGCACATCGTGTGCTGAGCCAGCGCTTCCTCGGCCATCAGTTGGTTCCATTGATTTTAATAATGTCAATTGGTTTCTTGGGGTTTGCCGTGGGCGTATGGTGGGCGTATGGTGGGCTTTTGATGGATTTCACCGTGCGTGGTCCTGGTCAATTGTTGGTCGGAAGTCCGAGGCGCAATACATGTGAGGCTGTAGAGCTATCAGGAGCATCAGATACCAAACAGAAGGTTCGAACATGGCACCAAGCACTACTACAGATACGACAGACAAAATGCGTGTCAAGTTTTTGGCCATATTGTGCTATTATATGTGTACAGCTATATATATGGTCCGCCGATTCAAGGCCCAGAATCAGGGCGGCGGCACTCTGACACCACGCAGCCGCGGCGTTTCCTGCGCCGCTTCTCTCTCTGGCAGCACCTCTGGCGCATCATACTTGCCCGGGCGGTAGCGATACGCGACATTCTCCCTGTCACGCACAAACGAGTCGATGCGCTCCTCGCGCGAGCGCCCCGCGGCCGCGGTCGTGGTGCGCTGCATCGCGCGCCCAATGTCGGCGTTGCGGTCCTCGACAAACTCGACATACTGCTCGCCGACGGCCATGGCGCGGTTCTTTTGCGCCATGGCGCCGACAAAGCACATGGCCACGACGAGCGTCGCAAAGAGGCCGTTGCTCATGTAGACGGGCCGGGGCGGGTCGCCGCCGTACTGCCGCCGGCGCTGCTCCTGGTGCCACGCCTCCCAGTCCTCCCAGGTGGCGTTGCGCGCGGGGCTGTTGGGCTGGTGCCGCCAGTCGCGGTCGCGCTCGCGGAGGTTGGGCGCCTGGCCCTGGGTCCAGCCGGCGCCGTGGAGGTCGTAGAGCTGTCGCTTGGACGGGTCGCTGAGGAGGTCGTTGGCGGCGACGACGAGACGGTAGCGCTCGGTGCGGGCGGCGCGCGAGAGCGCGGATGAGCTCGTGGTGGTGGTGGTGGTGGTGGCATCTGCCGGGGGCGTCATGTCTGGGTGGTAGAGCTTGACGAGCTGGTGGAAACGCCGCTTGGTGTAGGGCTCTCGCCAGCTCATGCCGAAGATCTCATAGGGCGTCGGGTTTGGCGAGCTGGGCCATGATGGCGGCGGTGTGTTGTCGGAGGGCGATGAGGAGGATGTCGTGGCGTAGGTTCGACGGCCGTGGCGACTGGTTGCTGTCGATGTGAAGCGGAGGGGTTGTAGACGGCTCGTGCGGTATATGGATCGTGTGGCTTTGTAAAGAGAGGCGCAGCAGGCCGAGCACAAGGCCACCGTCGTGAACGGCTTGCTCGCCATAGTCATGGGCTCGTGACGGCGGCCGGAGTCGACGGATGGTGTGTTTTTTTGTCTCTGGCAAACACGCGGGCACGTAGCCGTGTCAGCGGCGATTGGGGACAGTTTTCGATATCAAGAGCCCTCGGCGCAAGAAATCAGCGGCCCAGAACGGGCTCGTTAGGTGTAAATGCGGTAAAACAGATGGCGTTTATGTGCTATTTCCAAGAGTGACGAGAATGGCACACGAGAGAGAGGAGGCACCGCTTCTTCCCCACTCGACCGTTCGGGGCTTGGTGGAGCCGTCCGGGCAAGCCCATATCACGACCCGTTTGCGGGGAGACGGCCACTATGTAGGATCGGAAAGGTAAATTTTCTATGCAGTAGTGATTGTACGGGAACGCATTGATAGCTTGCAGTATGACCGGAACTTTCAAGTCCATAATATTCCCAACCAGCCCAACTACTTGCGATGGTGATATTATAAAGCAGTATAGCTGGATGAATATTGGCCATGCTAGAGTGTAGTTACTATTCAAAAGTGACTGTATGATATTGGAACGAAAGAAATCGGTGATTTTGACTCTATCAAATTCTTCCAAAAAAAAGCTGGGCTGCAACTCTAGCTGAATTATCATCGATGACGCGCTGCATCATTACAGTGGGCGAGGATCGCAGTGACCCGTAGCCACGGATGAGCCAATTGCACAAGTCTGTTTTTGACAATCATTAATAATAAGCTCTATTCAGAAAGAAACATGGACTTGATTGGGCTCAGATATTCTTGTTCAGTACTGCAACAAACACTAATTCTCTGCCAAAGTCCATAGAGCGGTGCGTGCACAAGATAATTACATTCACTGAGCGTACGCAGGATCTGACGTTTATTGAACTCATTTTTTCTCATCAGCTCAGACCCATCGCACCGACTCACACATGTTCTTGGCACATGCATCTCCCGACCACTTCTCAGGTGCCGTCTACACAAGGCCGTTCTTTTGGGCCTTCGATGTGATGGTGGTGGTAGTGGGGTCCCAACCAAGGCATAATAAGCATGGCTGCCTATCAGCCTGGCAAGCACGCCAGAGAGCAATAGGCCGATGCTTACTACAGCGATCTCATCGCCTGCATGAATCTGGCTCGATTTATTGGTTTAGTCTGCTTTGGCCAGACCACCCTCGGGTCACGGCGGCTGTGATTTATTCCACCATAAATCTTGGCGTTGTTGTAAACGTGGTATTGCCTCGGCAGGTTCAAGCACGCCAATGTACGTTGACATGTAGCATATCAAAGCAAAGATGACATGCTTAATCTACCAGAATACCAATATCGCTTTTTTTTAGCATTCGTTCATAGCGTGTCGGTCGTGCGGATATGTTTCCCCGCCCCCAACTGCCAGTCAGCGAAAGCCGGCAAGTCAGCGCGCGCCATCCCGCTTCGTACCGTCTCACTCACATCCCTCTGGGCCTCTGGGGGCATTTCACACCCAACAAGATGGCCAAATCGATTAAAAAAATAGAACGTGATAAGACCGGGTTTCCCTTTTCCTTGGTCCGTTTACCCCGCATATGGCTCACGCGGACAAACTTTGAGATGGAAATAGAAGTCAAGGAAGAGAAACGAGCAGATGCATGCGGGGATCCGCCCGACTACCTCTGATTACTCGCAGGATAGTCTTTCTTAAGCAATGTAACCCTCTTATGGCCAAAGCCTGATGACGGCCGACTTATCCAGCCCACACCCAAAAGCAGCACAAACGAGGCTCCCGAGACAAGGACAGTTTTGGGGCCGCAGCCGGGGCTCGGAAACATCAGCCGCCGGCCAATCCTCGCTGCATGTCGTTTGTCTCGGCATGGTCCTTGAAGGTTTCTATTTTTGATAATATCCCGAGCCCGGTTTTTGATGTTTGTAGCCAGCCCGCCGGCCAGTACTGTCCTGATTCGTTCATGAGCGGGGGGAAGATACCGGGATCCAAAATCTCCCATCCCTCTCCCAACTACGGATACCGTTGTCGTGAGATATAGTAATCTTGCATCTGAGGCTACAGCTACGGCGCGTCGACCAAGAGAGATTTTATCCGGGCAGTTTTTTCCAAGGTGCTTATATAGCGTGAGCCAAGCTAAAAGAAAACGGCCATGAGAGAACAGCTATGAGACGGCTGTAGAGTGCTTCATTTACTTGCGGGCGCGCAAAATACTATCTGCCCTCGATTTTTTCTTTTGGGGTTTGACATTGCTGCATCTTTTTGAATATGAGCGCTGAATCGAGACGGCATCTCACGAACCGGAGGACGCGATTTCGCAGCAGCACCAACAATGAGCGCGGCACCGTCGCCGACGACGACCTCGACCTTGCCGTCGCCGCCCAGCACGGGTATTCAACAAAACGGCCTGCGGACGCCACGACGGCGGCCACGGACAAGACGAAGGAAGTGACTCAGCTGCGCCCTGCTGGGTTTGTCGGGCTTGGCTTTACCATGCTTTTCCTGGGGCTGCACCAGTGTGTATACACGTATGTCTCTGTTCTACTTGTGACCGGGTTGAGGGGGGGGGGGGGGGGGG